>OX393580.1:6250936-6306009 GCA_947652605.1 Elmis aenea
TGTTTTGTTTGTAAGAAACTTCAAAAATTATCTCAACAAAGCAAAATTTCTTTACTATAAAGGTCTACACACACCGGCGCGATTTCGAAGCGGGCGCGGCGCGGTCGCTGTCACCATAATTGGTAACCATGTTTACTTACTTACGTAACCAGGTTACTAATTATCGTGATCGCGGCCGCGCCGCGCCCGCTTCAAAATCGCGCTGGTGTGAGTTGACCTTTATGCTCTATCTCTAAAAAGGATCGTAGTTCACTGTGTTCTACAATAAACTCGCTCAATGAACACAACTACTCATTCATAAAACTTTTCTGTTTTTTGAATAGTAAAATGTAACCGAATACACCTGTATCCATTGTACGGGCAACTTTTTTAAAGAATAGAATAGCAAGTGTTGCTTTCATCTGGAATATCTTAAATTATCGTCTAGACCAGAAGGGTAAACACGGTCTATGAGGGTGGGACAAATGACTCAGGTGTGTTCCGTAGGTTGATTGCGATGCTAATCAGATAAAACAGCTCAAGTTACACATTATCATATTTGGGTGTTTCACAGTCATTGTGCCGCGGGAGACGAAGCGTTCGTCTATTTATATTTGTTTTTTCGCTTTAAAAATGATCGACCGGAAACGTGTTACATCGCCCTAAAAGAATTTGTTCAAGGAAAAATAATGATTGCCGGTTCTACTAATAACTTTACTAAATTATTGGATGTGTTTTAACAGCAGTAAATTACTACGCTTATTGCGAAAAGTCACAATTTAAGTAAAGACGAATAAAATTTGATTTATTTAATTGATTAAGTTTCAAGGAAAACTTAGAGAGCTCGAGGAATTTTTTTTAGCTAAGTTTTTGGTTCAAAAATGTATACTCGAGAAGCAAAAAATCGTATTCTCAAAGTTCCAAACACAAACTTTGATTTTCTTCATGAATTTTAACAAAATGGAGACTAACTAAAGTAGAAATTCCAAAGAAAGCCATAAATTGTTAGAAACTACTCTTAAAAATAATTTTTTAGCTAGATTGTTTAACAGATTTCTTTTTTCTTATTTTTATAACAATGCAATCGGGTATTTGAGACCAATGAGCAGTTTAATTCTAGCGTAAATTAATAGTGTACAAACTTAGTCTAAGGTTTACCCAATAGTAGTACTTAGTTTGCTAATATATAAGTACACTAATTATTAACGTATTCTCATTCGGTCCATATGCCACTACCACCCCTATCAATTCTTTATTTGTAATTTGTAGTTCTACCATCAATACTCTTTCTGATATCCCTTTCCATTTTTTAACTTTTTCACTCCATTGTTTACTTACTACGCAGGCTACCCCAGCTTTAGCAAATTCCGTTTCTTTTACTCCACTATGTATTAATATATGCCCTTTGTCGAGTTTTACTATTCCTTTCCCTTTTTTCTTCGTTTCCGTTAATCCTAATATTACTAATTTTCTATTGTCAAATTCCTCTACTAATTCTACTTCTTTACCTTGAATGCTTCTTGTATTCCATGTTCCTATATTTACTGTCCATTTCCGTTGCTCATTGTCATTTATATTCCCAATGTTTCCGTTTGGGGTACTCAAGTGGGAATTCCAGATTACCCCATCTTTAAACTTGCTTGTTAGTTTTTTGAATCTGAGTGTTTGTTTTCCCTTTTTGCCAATTTCTGTTCCACTCCGTCCCATATATATAGTTCGTCGTCGACATAAAGTTTTTTATATCCAATTCTTATCTTGTGGCCCTGCTTACTGGCCTCTTTTGCTTTTTCTATAATTTTTCCTTGTATTTCCCGCTCCATGACCGTAAGGTCATTGTCTATATACATTTTTTTCCCTTTCATTTTACTTTTGTTTTTCATTACCTCTAGCTTTTGCCTTCCGTTATCCAGTTTAGCTATTATGACTTGTTGCCCCGGGATTTTTCCCACTTTATACGATTCAGTCACATCAACTTTTACTCCAATCTCCTTCCAAATGAATTCTTGCACTCCTTCTTCAAGTTTTTCTTGCTGTATATTTATACCTTTAAGTACTATGTTGTTTCTTTTCCTTTCTTTTTCTTGTGCTTCCAGTCTGTCTTCTAATCTTTTAATTCTCTTTTGCATGCACTGTTTTTCCTCTTCCCATTTTTCTTCTCTCTCTATCATTTTTTCGGTAAGTTTCCTTATTTTTTCATTGCACTCATTAAAACCGTCTCTCATCTCCTTCCTAATGGCCTCAAACATGGCTTTTACCTCCTCCATATTAATGTCCGGTTTTATAACTGCTCTCTCTTGATTATTAAAGATGTGCAGTGTTGCTGTTATCTTTTGCTTTGATTGATCCGGGGACCTAATAACTAATTTACTTTTCCGAAATGCCTCTGTTCCTTCTTTGTTTTTGTCTTCTCTCTCTCTTTTCCTGTCGTCCTTTTTTCCAAAAAATTTGTCCATTTATCACTCACTTACTCACTATTAGATCGTTCACTTATAGTTGACGCGCTGCACTAGGGTCAATTGCCTACGTTTCGCGCACTCAGCGTTTCCCTTACACTTACACGTACGTTTAATCTTTTATTATTAATGATGTTAAATATGTCTTTTTAAAAACTAATTTCAAAATCCCTTCACTTTCACACTATTTTTAAATGTATTATTAGATTAGCGTCGATTCTCTAAATTGTTATTATTTATTTTTTATTATTTTCACTGGATTTCTTAACTTTAACTAACACGATGTGACGGAGCCGTGTACACGGTTGTCGCGTCGCCACTCAACCTAATGCAGAAGAGGATAAAGATATATTTTATAGACAACTACAAGAAACAGTGGATGAAATACGAGGGAGAACAATCATAGTAGGAGATTTTAATGGAAGAGTGGGTAATGATGTCAAAAAGTATGGAACAGTGCTGGGAAGATATGGGGAAGACGTACTAAATAACAATGGAAGGAGATTAATAGAATTTTGCTTTGAAAACAATATGACAATAATAAACAGCAGATTCAAACACAAAAATATCCATAAATACACAAGAGAGGTAAAAAGTAGGGATGAAAAGTCAATAATAGATTATATTATTGTAGAGGACACAGAAAGGAGCAAAGTCATAAACGCTAGAGTATACCGAGGGGCAGAAATAGGCAGTGATCATTATCTACTTATGGCAACATTACAAATAGGACAAAATGATCCAGAACGAATAAAACAAGATGAAAAGAAAAATATAATAAAAATAAAAGCATATAAACTAAAAGAAAAGGATATACAACAAAATTTTCGAGATTATATAAAAACTGAGAAGCAAAAGAGCGAAGGGGACGAACAAGGAAAGGATTTGGAGCATTTATGGACAGATTTCAAAAGAATTATTCTCAAGTCTGCCGCAAGGGCATGTGGGACAATGAAACAGGGTAATAGTAATAATAGGAAACAAACGGCCTGGTGGACTGAAGAAGTCAAAAGAGAAGTGAAGGAAAAGAAAAGACTATGGAAAAAATACCTGACAACAAGCAAACCAACAGATTACGAAAAATATAAACAACAAAGAGAAAAGGCGAAACGGACTGTGCTAGAAGCAAAAGCAAAGACTTGGGAGGACTTTGGGAAAAGAATGGAAGAACATTATGCGAGCAATCAAAAGCTCTTCTACAAGGTATTAAAAAACCTAAAACAAGATAAAAACCATACATTAAAGCAAATAATGGATAAACAGGGAAAAATACTGACAACAGAAAAAGAAATTATCGAAAGATGGGGTAATTATTTTAAGGAGTTATTGGAAAGTGATAACACAATGAATGACGAGGAAGAAGAACAAGGACAGGAGGAATACGAAACAATTGAACAAGAATATGAACAAGAAATAACCGAAGATGAGTTGGATAAAGCGATTCATAAAATGAAAATTGGAAAAGCAGCAGGGCATGATGGCGTTTTACCTGAAATGATTAAGTACATGGGAGTAGAGGGTAAGAAAATGCTGTTAAGAATAGTAAATAAAGCTTGGCAGGAAAAAGATATTCCAAAGGACTGGGAGGTATCTGTTATATTATTAATATAACAAAGACAAAGGTTATGGTTATAGCGAAAAATCATGAACCAGCTACAATAATGCTAGACCAAAAAAAGATAGAACAGGTAGCAAGTTTTAAATATTTAGGAACAATAATTGCAGAAAATGGTAAATTGGAGGAAGATCTGAATAACAGAATAGCGGCAGCGACGAAATTTTACTACGCCACAAATAAATGTTTGATAAGTAAGAAGGAAATATCAAAAGAGACGAAGACGCGAGTTTTTAATGCAGTGTACGTACCCATCCTCACGTACAGTTCAGAAACTTGGACACTAACTCAAAAACAAAAACAAAGAATACAGGTACAGGAAATGAGATTTTTGAGAAGAATAGAGGGTTGTAGACTGATCGATAAAATCAGTAATGAAAAAATCCGAAATAAACTTGGAGTAACAGATATTAAGAAAAAGATGGAGACGAATCAATTACGATGGCTGGG
The DNA here is from genome assembly GCA_947652605.1 of Elmis aenea. NCBI lineage: Eukaryota > Metazoa > Arthropoda > Insecta > Coleoptera > Elmidae > Elmis > Elmis aenea. The sequence goes on from OX393580.1 coordinate 6,255,434, forward strand.
GCATTTACTACGCATGCCAGAAAGTAGATACGCGAAAATAGGATGGAAAATGCAGATAGAGGGAAAAAGAGCTAGAGGAAGGCCAAGAATAAAATGGGAAAAAGAAGTGAGGAAGAGACTAGAAGGAAAAGGAGTCAGCTGGAAAGATGTGCCACAATTAGCCAACGATAGGAAGGAGTGGAGAAAGATAATACAGTAACAGAAAAGCAACCTCGACACCGAAAGGTACAAGAGGAAACGATTAAGAAGAAGAAGAAGAATTATTAACGTGCACACTACCGCACAGTCTCTGCTTTTTAACTTTTGCTTAAACCAACTCAAAAGGTTTAAACCTTTTAAGTCTTCTTACTAATCCTGTAGTGTCCAGGAGCTGGATCGCCTCGACGTTTACATGTTGATGGAGCCTTTCTTCGTGGCTCTTGGCAAACTTCTTAATGGTGTTGGTTACAGGGTCCATGTTGAGGTCTCGATGTATGTCACTATTTCTGCAATACCAAGGTGCATCAGCGATGTTCCTTAGTGGTTTGTTCTGGAATCCCTGGATGATCTGAATGTTACTCTGTTTGATGCATCCTCATAGCTGTATCCAATATGTCCATACAGGTTTTAAACTTTGCTTGTATAGCAAAAGTTTATGTAGGGACAGAGAGGAATTTCTCCCGATTAGTTAGTACATTTTTTTAATATTTGATATCTATTTCTTCCCTTTTATTCTTGACATGAGCCTTCCAGCGTTGCTTAGCGTCCAATGTAGTGCCTAAAGTATTTTGCTGTGTTGGAGTATGGTATTTGTTTATTATTTAAGTTGATTGGTACATGTTCAATTTCTTTAAAAACTAATTTTTGATCCTAAACAGGCGTATACAGGATATTTTAGGTATAAATTCCGCTTTGAATATTTTTTTTGTTTTAAAATTAGTTGTCTAAATGGGAATTTATAGCGATTGCTTTTTTTTACTTAGTTTTATAAGCTAGAGGATTTTTTAAATATTTAAAATCTGGTACTAATTGTACTCCCATTGTATGCAAAAATATTATTTTCAAGGCCTATAACATGACATATTTTTCGACGAAAATATTAACAAAAATATCAAAATGTTTACATGACTTAAAACAAGAATACTTGTAGTTTATATTTGACTTTAAATCATTCTTGTGGTGCAGAGTTTTTTACCATTTAATAATACATCAGATTAATTCGAATTTTTTTGATGTGGTGATGATCTATGCATCTATGGGACACCCTCCCTGTACTATACGTTCATTTTTTAACAGATTTGTTTAAATTATCTTATCATGCTGCATATCTGTTTTTCGTTTATTAAGTAATAACATTTTTGAAGCCTACAAAATAAAACATATGGTGGTCCACATCGAAGGGCTACTATTGGGATCTCGTTAACGTGAAGAGCTACAAAGAAATTTAAATTACACAAATTGTTTCCCTTTCTGAGATATATTCAGTGATGCTTCAAAGTTTTAAAAAAGTTCATGGCACGCTAGATAATAAACAAAAATCGAAATCCTGGAGTTTTTCAAAAACACAGGACCTCACCAGAGGGTGAAATATTGGATAATATGTAAGTAATTATTTTTCTTTACTGGAAAAGAATTTTTAAAGGTTTCGATAAAGAATTTAATAAAATACAAGTGCCCACTTGATTTTAAAAGGCATCATGCATATTTTTAAACTTATATTACCTCGGAAACTTTGTTTAATAAAGAATTTTACCAAATTTTGATGGTTGTAAAGTAAAGTTGTAATTGCTAATTAAAAACAACTCAAAATACAAAAACAGAATGCAGTTTTTACACTTCTTATTTTTTTCGCTGTTGGTCTCGCATACTGTCGTGTAAAGTAATCAAGAATGTAATTTATTTAGCAAATTGCAATTTAAATCATACGACGTATATAAACGGGCAATTAAACTAAAAAATATGACTTGTTTAAAAAATGAACGGTAAAAAATATCAGACGCCTCTTATGCATATGACATACGAGTATTGTGGCAAAATATTACCCGCTAAATCATCAAAGCTAGCATCGACAATCGGCAATAAGTTTTAATTTCAGCGTCGCATTAAACGTATATTAAAAATGCACGCGCTTTATCGAAACTGTTGTTCCCTAATGCAGGCTGTTGGGCCATAAATTGGGTCCTAATTTAATGGACACGTCATCGCAGGTTATTTATGAATGTTTTTCACCGGTTGTAAAACATAAGTAGCTATTAGCTGTGAGCCATCGAGTTATATACGACTCTTCAGATTTTAACACCGTCGATGTCAAAGGTAACGGATAGACTACAGCCAAGCAGTAACAAACACTTGAAGCAGATGGTTCCCAATTGTTGTACCTCTTCAGTAAACAATAGCATTTCGATTAATTGCAACTGAATTTTTATCAGCAAAGATGTAAATTGTTAGGAACTGAAAAATTTCACAAAGTCATCTAATTTTAATACCAGAACATGTGAATATTTCTTGTGGTTTATGAACAGTCCAGCATTTTCACCCATTTGTCCCGAATTCAATTATTTCGTCCCGATTTGTCCTGAAATTCAATTTGCTTTTTTACTCACTAATAAAATTAAACCAACCCATCAAATATCAGAAAATGAAATATACCTAATACGAGTATGTTTGCATGAAGCACTTTGTTGTGGAAGAGAAATTTTCAGAATGGACAAAATAGCAAAACTTTATCAGTTCAAAGATGGGTTGATATGGCCTCTCACTTTAATAATCGTGACGTTTCATTTTCGAATACTCTAATATTAAAAGAGTTTTGCTTCTGCCTTCCCTGTGCTAATGCTGCTACCGAAAAAGTATTTTCCTTTTGAACATGTGGAATGACTTCACTTGATGCAAATACATTGAAAGCAATATTAATTACTTCAGTGAATTATGAAGAAAGTTGTGTAGATTTTTATAAAATGGTTAAAAGTTGAAACAACACTTAAAAAATCCACAGTGCGAAAAAATAAATGGTTTTCTACTTAGTCATTTTGATTAAGAAATTTTGGGTTCAATTGAAAAGCAATACCACTGTGATTTTATTACTAAAAAGAGTTTTTATGCTACTTATATAAATTATGATTATCTGTGTTAAGCAATATTTATTAATGATGTATAGTTTGTATTTTTATGATTATATTATTTATATTGAATATATTTTATTTATTTAAACAAAAAATACCCTCCCTGTCTTTGATTTCTCGTCCCGAATTTCTAACTGAGAAATATGGTCACTTTATCTGAACAAAAATAAAAATATCTATGTAGTTTTGTATTACTATCACGAAATTTAAGGCAATGTTTTAGTTTTCGATTAAAAATGACCACTTTCAAGAAAAATAATTTAGAGACGTTTATCGTAATTCGGCCTTATTGGATTTTATTCTTATACCTCGTCTCGTCTTCTTGTACCTGATATTACTGTAGAAAAACATATTTTACTCAAATAAGCATTTACAATTCCCACAGGCACGAAGTATTAAACTTCGTGTGCATTGTTTAGTGCTATTTTTAAATTGCAAGTAACTCGAAGTATACAGGGTGTCCCAAATTCGAGTAAATGCATGGGGATCCCGCTTATCTTAACCCTTTAACTGGCAATGACGAGCTCAGTTCGTCACGGGTTTTATGTGCCCAAACTGGCCACCAAAACTTATGATAAAAAATGACGATGGCGATAAATATGTACTTTGGTAGTAAAAGTTAAGTTCCTACTTTTCAGTGTACTAAATAACTTGCAAAATAAGTATTTTAACTTCTGAGTTTAACACGGAACCGGTAAATTGTTAGGGCTAAGTTAATCTGACTCGTTTAGTTTAAAATAATGTTACAAATTCCGACAAAGATAGTGGCCGCACGCAAAGTTTGACCAATCGCATGTTTACCAATTGTCTCAGCTTATTAGGAGTGATTAGTGGGCCCTGGAGGGCTTCAAAGGTGTCGGTATTCAATCAAATTCAATTAAGAGTCCGTCTCTGTAATTAGGCGCTACCCTTGGGGCCTCGTTCTACGCACGCGAAATCCCTTATTTTGCTACAAACCATTAATAGCCTCCGACCCAAGACTATTTTACGCATTTTATAGGTACAAATTATTTTAGCTGGATACTCATTTGGTTGAACCTAAAATTGTTTTTTAACGACACGAGGTACGAATATAAAAAATGTGTCTAATAAGAAAATTCATTATAAGCAGTTTAAAACATTATAATTTAGTAATAAACTACAGTGGCAGAAAAGTTACCTATCTTTACTTAAATGAGTGACTGTTTAAAATATTTTCGAATTAAACAATTCATAATACAGTAAATACTAGTAGTAGATAAAACTTTCTTCCAATTCAGTTACCTCAACAAATGCAACTTTTATTTTGTTTTTACCTTTTCAAAAATATTATGATTCCATTTGGAATCAATGGTCAGTGGTTTCTACATGTATGCTTGACCTAACTCAACTGTGACAATTACAGTAAAATGGATTAGAATTAAAATAATTTCTAAGAAATTCAGAATAGGTTCAAAATTTTGGAAAACAAGGGATCGTTTCTAGGGATTGTAATACCGGTAAACCGGTTTACCGGTAAATCGCAAAAAAGGCTCTTCAAATTTTACCGGTAATTTTCCAATTTTTTACCGGTAATTCCGGTAATTTTACAATATTTTTCCAATAATGATAAAAATCCAAATCAAATAATCAAAAAAGAATATTGACTTATTTTCAGGGAGAAAAAATAAGGGGAAAATAGATACAAATGGAATATGATTGTTTACTCACTTCTCTGTCAAATATCTCGCACGGTAATTTATAAATAAATATCTGACAATCGTCTTCTTATGGCAAACTAAGTCTACAAAACATTTTTCTTTTGGCGTTTTTGTGTATTCGCAACAATAACCGAGATAATTAAGTTTAAAAATTTTGATCGATTTCGGTTTTTCCGTTAAATCACGCAAGCCATGGAATTTTTAAACAAAACAAGATCTGGTTTAAAATACACTCCTAAATAGCTAACTTTTGTCCCATTTAACCAAGCTTGTATATTCATTATTTACGGAGATAGCAATAGTGTCCCATGGAAAAGAACACCCTGTGTACTCTTATTTTATATTGAATTATATTATTATTATTACATAAAAAAATTTACGTTGATGGCTCTTAACTGATATATTGTATGAAACTTATTGTGATAGTTTAGGCTTCAACTATCCCAATCAGTTACATACTAAATAAATATATATTTTTTTAATATGGTTTTCGGAGTTTATTCGAGTAATATTTAAATTGGCTCGACGTTTCGGCAAGCTGTCTCTATAGGGATACGCGGATAAACTCCGAAAATTATATTAAAAATGTTAGTAACCGCGAAAATCTAAAAAAAAACAATTATATCTATATCCAATATATGTACATATAATATTATGATTTACCGGTAAATTACCGGTAAACCGGTTTTGGTTGAAAATTTTACCGAATTACCGGTAATTCAAAAAGTCGGTAAATTTACAATCCCTAATCGTTTCAGGGTAACTTGTTGTTAATGGGGCTGAAAAGATGGTGTAAAGGGAGAAATATTTTGATATTTTCTCGGTTACTCACGAAAGTTGGCTATGAGATGGTGTTGGGAAAAAATCAAAATTTGATATTTTCTGATGCACGCATCCTTGCGAGTAAGGCTGTGCAAAGTTTTTGAAATTATCTTCAACGGTCTCTGAGAAAAGCGCGAAAAACGAGAACCCGACAATATACTGAGTTCGCTCGGAAAATAAAAACATCTCTGTTTACAAAAAAAAAAAAAAACTCCGTTATTAGCGTTCAGAAAATTTTGATCCGGTGTTTAAAATGTAACTAAAAGACGGGCGCATCCGACAACATATAGTAAGCGCAAACAAAACACTTTTTTCTTCTAATTTTTTGGTCATTTAAAAACAAAAAATATTTAGGAGTATTTTTATAGAACGAGTACAGGTTGTAGTGATCTCTGAAATACCCTGTATAAAAATTCTTAATGACAAATGTAGAAACGGTGAAACTTAAGATTTAAATGAAGGGTGAAACTATTTACATGAAAAATAAACCAACCTTGCAAAGACAACCTAATTAGTTTTTGGATTATATGTATATTTTATCCTATTAATTACCAGAATCAAATGAAACTTTAATCATATGATATACAAACTCTGTTCATTGGTCTGTAATTTTTTTTTTGCATTTTCGGTTTTATTAAATATAAACAGGATTTTCATTTAAATAAAAAATATGCTCCTAGAAAATTGTTGAGAAGTTTTGACACCTGAAATATGTACCTACCTAATAGATTTTTGTTTTCATAAAATTTTTTATGTGTTTCATCATACAAATCCTATATTGTGTAATTTTTTTGTTTTAGGTCTGCCACAAGTACCAGTTGCCTAATTCAAGACAATCCAGAAATGAATTTTTACAAGATATGTTCCAGCTGAGAACCAGTCAATATCCACTGTTCACACAAAGATGTCATAAAGGAAGAAAACCAGAATTTTGTAAAATAATGTTTCAGTTATTTATTGCATACTAATAAAACGTACAACAAACCTTGGTTGAAACATCATTTTATACTATATACAATGTTTCACAAAAATTAACAAAACAATCAACTAAAGATGCACCCAAAAAATAACCACTCTTTAGTATAACTTTTACCTAATGATTGTATCTAAAATACACAATCATGTTCCATTTATTTTAATCACTTTTGATATCAATTAAACAAAAAAAAAAACATATGCAATAATACCCCATTAATATAATCCTTTAGTCATGTATGCAATAATACAATAAATTTTTGATATTTAGTAAAAGCTTTGCCAGACATCTGAGGTATTTTGAAGTCACATGGATTGTTAATTTGGATCTTTTTTACAACTTTTATGTGAAATAGAAAAAGTTATGCTTAAAAAATACAGAAAATATTCATCTAGTAAACTGTAAAAAAAAAAGACAATCCCTTTCAGTGGGGGGCAAAACTTATTAATGTTTCACAAAAGAACAAGAAACTCTAAATAATATTATTAAAATTCTTAAAAGATAAAGTCAAATCTAGGGAGGGAAACCCCCTTGCCCCACCCCCTTGCCCCACCCCTGCGGGCGCTCATGTTATTGTTGCTAGTATGACCAATTTATAAAACAAAATTATATTTCTCGTGTATCAGATTTTAACAAATGAATGTAGCCTTCTTATGCTGCATAAAATATCTCTAGTTTTTCACTTACAAATCCCTAATAAAAAAATATTTTATTTAAGTTTTATATCAATATTTAAAGTGCCATACGCTATTTTGATTAGGGAATATTTTATACCCTCTAATCTACTTTGTAATTTTTTCGCTAAAAGTATAAAATTTAGACTGTAAAATATATATCAAATTAATTACAAATGTTGAAAAATGTCTAAATTATATTGCAAAATGTAAAGTTACATTAAATACTTATACCCAAGCAAATTTGCCATATTAAAATGTACAGGGTCGTCCAAATTCGAATATTTTATGTACTTACTATAAAAGTTAGCAAAAATCTGATACCGGTCTCTCAGGTTATTTTTTTGAGATAAACACGTCAGATTTTTTGTATCAAATTACATTTTGGCACTACAGACGAAAAATGAAAGATCATAATTTTTCAAAATTTACTGTAATTTCTTTATTTATAAAAATGGAACTAAATGCTAAGTAGGTTTTTTAAAAAAATTAATGACCAACTACTGAAATATGAACTTACTTAATTTTTTTTTAATGGAAAGTCTAGTAGGCCATGAATTTATATGAAAAAGCATTCTTTTGGCTTTTCAAAAAATAGTTTTATATTTTTGTTGCAAAAAATAACCAAGTTTGGCTAATTTTGTGAAAATTTTATTATCAAAGTTTGCCATGATTTCGTAAACAAGTGATGTTTGCTATTAACATAACAAACGACTAAACGCCATATTCAAGTGATATTTTAATTTTTTAAGCAAATCCGTGTGTTCTTTTGTATTTTATAAAAGATTTTTGTGGTATTGCAGACATGGTTAAATTTGAACACTTTAAAAAGTTTAATGTGTTAGAAATTTACATTTAAGTAGTAAAACATAGCAGAATTTACTTGGAAATGACGTTTAGTTGTTCATTAGTTGCAAACATCACTTGTTTATGAAATCATGGCAAAATTTAATTATTATATTTTCACAAAATTAGCCATATCTCGGTTATTTATTGCAACAAATATATAAAACTATATTTTTGAAAAGCTAAAGAATGCTCGTTGATATAGTCATGGCCGACCTAAGTTTCCATATAAAAACTTAAGCTGTTTATCTCTCAAAAACCAAGGTCGTTAAAAAAAATTATTCGTTTTTAAATTGAGTAAAAATGATTATAAAAAATCTTAATAACTTTTTATTCTACTTTCATAAATAAAGAAGTTAAAGCAAATTTTCAAAACAATGAAATTTAATTCTTTTGTCTGAAGTGACCAAAATGAAAAGTGATTCAAAAAAACCAGAGAACACAGGCCTGTTTATCTCAAAAAAATAACCCACGACACCCACCTCAGATTATTGCCAACTATGGTGATCAAAAACGATTGATGCCCGCTAACTTCAGACCGAAAATAAAATAACCAAGTTTATGTTGGTGACACTGTAAAACTAGGATATCAGTCGCGTAGTATTATTTACTTTTTTTGTAGCTTCAGGTTGTTCTGTCATTTTGTGTGTGGCTTCCCTACGCCACTTGTTTTTCCCTATGTATTACCACCTGTTTGAATAAAGCCACACACAAAATGATAAAACAACCTGAATGCCACAAAAAGAGGAAACAATACTACGCGGCTGATATCCTACTTTTACAGTATTACCAACATAACTTTGGTTATTTTATTTTCGGTCTGAAGTTAGCGACCGTCAATCATTTTTGATCACCTAATGGTAACCAAGATACCCAGTAACACATTCGAATTTGGTGCACCCTGTAGATGACATTAATAAACAACATAATTCTAAATGATTTTATTTGTCTTAGGATAACAAATGCAGTAACAAATAACAAATAAAACTATGAACTTGAGGTATCCAAGTTAAACGACCTCTATAATTAACTTTATGCAGTAATAACATTACTGTGTGACCACGATGGCCACGTTTTTCAAAACCACGCACCCGCAAATATATAAAAATGATGAATCTTAATGTACTTTAACGTTGTAACTGCATAAAATTCAGACTCAATAGATTACTACAAATCTTAACACTTCTTAGTTTCCTATACTTCTTATGGATTAGCTGGTGTAGGCACATTGAGTAACAGATTCTGGCCTGTGGGTAAATACGACACTTGTCTTGATCTTGAAAGTTGATATGCGATATCTTCTGCGGCTTCTATTCTTCGTAACTCGACTAGACCTTCACCGGCATCTCCAAACGCTTTGGCAAGGAGAATGGCGGCTTGCGCATCACCTTCGGCGGATATAACTGTTGCTTTCTTCGTCTGTTCGGCTTTCTCGACCAAAAATCTGGCCTTCTCTGCGTCCTGCTGTGCCACTTGTTTTAATTCTACGGCTTGCGTGAATTCCTTGCCGAAAGTTAAATGTGTAATTGAAATATCGTCTAATATAACGCCGAACTGGTTGGACCTTTCCATTAGGGAATCGCTCACTTTCTGTGAAACAAGGTCTCTCTGTGTGATCAATTCTCCGGCATCGAACTGTGCTACCACGGCCTTGAGCACTTCATTTGTGATGGAGGGTAGGACTCTGTCGTCGTAATCTTGACCTAATATCGTGTAAATTCTTGGCAACTGGTCGGGAATTGGTCTGAATAATATACGGAGGGTGATATTGACATTCTGCAGATCTGAAAATGAAATCAATATTTACAAAAGATTATTTATAATTTTTTGTTAGTACAGGGTGGTCCAAATTCGATAGGATTGCATGGTTATCTCGGTTAATATTTAAGATAGAGAAACGATTAAATTACCAAAAATGTGCAGTATTTTGAGACAAACTCAGAACCGTTTTCAAAAATATTCTATCATTTCCGGTTTTCGAGTTATTGAAAAAAAAGTGTTTTTTTGTCATATTAATAATGTGTCATATCTCCGTTATTATTGTAAATATCGTAAATATTTATGAAGATTATTTTTAGATATTTTTATGTTTAATTTGATCATACTAAAAAAAAAATATTTACAACAATAACGGAGATATGACACAATATTAATATGACAAAAAAAAAACACTTTTTATTTAATAACTCGAAAACCGGAAATTATAGAATATTTTTGAAAATTATTTTGAGTTTGTCTCAAAAAATTGCACTTTTTTGGTCATTTAACCGTTTCTCTATCTTAAATATTAACCGAGATACCCATGCAATCCCATCGAATTTGAACCACCCTGTACACCCCTCACTAATCTAGTTACAATTAATTTGAATATCAGATTATTGGATCCAAATTTTAAAAATTATGTTCACAAGTTCACAGCTGAGAACTTTAAAAAACACCAGAGATTTACAAAGATAAAAGAATCACTCTGGCTAAATAAAGGCTTTAGAGCAGGGATCCCCAAACTATAGCACATGTACCACTGTTGGTACAATACGTCACTCTTGGTGGTACACAAAATATTAAAAATAATATTTTTTTTAAAATTATGCATTATTTTTCATTATTATACACAGGGTGTCCAAGATTACAATTCCAGCATAGGGATCTCGCTTATTATAGGATATATTGAGGAGCCATAATTAATTTTTAAAAGTACTAAATTCCTCATGCTTCAAATGTTATAGCAGAAAATATGTTAGTTATCATGTTTCAAGCTAACTTGGAATTATGTTGATAATATGCGGTTTTTCTTCATTTTCAGATTTATTTATTTAAACACATGTGACAAGTGATATAGAAGAAAATAGCACATATAACTATTCCAAAGCCAACTTGCCTGTTTAACATGTTTCATAACTAACTTAAAATAACATTAATAAAATACAACTTTTCTTGATTTTCTAAGTTATGTGCAGTTATAGATATGACATGTAATATATTGTTAGAAAGGAAAAAAAAGCACATTCAACTATTCCAAAGTCAACTTGACGGTCCATAAAAAAAAATAAAGTTAGGGGTAATATCTCAAAAATGAAAAGTGATAAAAAAATCTAAGATAATAGTTACATTCTACACAAAAAAGTACCTTTAGAAGGTACAAATAAAATTGACTTAATGATTAAGACAAAGTTATGAGGGAAAAAAGAAATTCAACATTTTCATATTTTTTGTTGAAGCATGAGGAATTTTGTACTTTTAAAATTTGATTGTGGCTTCTCTCATACTAAGGAATAATTGATATAATAACAAATCTGTATCTCCTATAATAAGCGAGATCCTCATGCTGAAAATGCAATCTGGGTCACACCATATATTTTTGTTTTATTATTAACTAGAGGTCTTTCAAGATAAACTGAACCGCGAATTGCGCAAAGAGAGGGTATGACAGTTGAAATGTAGACCTTTCTGAAAGCATTATATTACTATAGGTTTATAACCCCATTGTTGAAGTAGACGTATGCTTTTAGGTGGCGCAGTAATTAACGCTTTAGACGAGTTTTGGTTTCTGCATCACAGTTCAGTTTATCTTGAAAGACCTCTAACATGTATTACATGTGATTATGTTTTTATTTACATTTACAAATAAATTTAAAATGTTTTCTTTCCTTCACACGTTGACTGTCCGATAAGCCAAATTTGGCACATTCTTATGTCAAATGTAAACGTGAATATCAACATAAACGTGCAGTTAAAGGCTCTGAAACGGTTGTATGACGTAAAAAGAGGGTTATCTAAAGCTTAATGAGCAAATATTTTGTATCACATATGAGTCTTGAAAGTCCTATGTACGTAATTCCAAAAACAGTGTCACATCCGATTTTAAAAAAATGCTTGAACAGTAATAGTTGACGTATTAAATATAAAAACACTATTTTGGATTAACTGACTTTAAATCATGAAATACTTCTATGGTGGTACAGTTTGATTCTTATTTATGTGCTACGAAACTTTAAAAGTTTAGGAACCCCTTCTCTAGAGTGAATTTAATTAAATTATTCTCTTCTGTGTTACCTATATCATACAAATTTTAATTAATGATGTTTTAATTATTACCGATTATTATAGATGATCTATGCCTCGAATTAACTCATATTAGTGAGGGTTTATTGTACTTCTATTATTAAAACATTTAATTATTCTTTCTACAAGACCTCTCTGCTCCAAAACTTTACAAACTATGTAGCAAAGAGAAGTTGCAAAAAATTTTCAGCAATGATTCATAAAATACAACTACATAAAATCAATAAATTTCATGAAAATTCCAATGAAGTACGTATAAAATTATAAGGAAATTGTTACCTTTACTTCCTGTAACAACAGGAATATTCCTAGGTCTTGATCTTATATCAAATATAATTGGTCTTTGAACCCAAGGTATAAAAAAATGTGTTCCTTCTCCGACAACCAGTTTTTTGATACCAGCAAACCTATCGAATATTACAGCTCTGTGACCTCCATCAACTATAACAAACGTACAGGTAAAATACAAGTATCGAAAGGCTTCATATAAATTACCATTGTATAAAGCTGAGTTTACAACACCGCCAACCAATGCAACACCTAAGCCTAATTGTCCAATTCTATTAAAAAAATTCATCGTGGACATTTATCTGCAAAAGAATACGCAAATTTGTAGCTTTTACTTTATCATACAGAACGATATTTACTAAAAGCAATGTGACGTTAAAAATTGTAGGTTAGGATTTATTAAACTGAAGATAGTCTTAAGTTAGAGTAAGTAAACAGTGACAACGCTTACTATCTGTTTTAATAGTATTATATAAAAACATGAAATAATCAAAAGAAGATAAATTACTTCACTAAATGCGTAAAACCGGCACAATTACACAAGAAAATACAAAATGGTTTCTCCTATGTCACACACAGGGCAACCAACTGAATTAGCTTAAAACGAAAACCTCAAAAATACTTAAATAGTGATTAGACTATAGTCAAAGTAAAAATAAAAATTCTTTATATACTCACATTTTCTATGTATACTCATAAAAACACTGGAAATGTATCACTACTGTCAATTAGATGTACTAGATATATTCCATAATTTTTTATGTAATAAAGGACCTCTTTAAAATATTTTATTAGTATCAAATAAATTACATTACACTGCGGCACTAAAATAAAGCCTTAAGTTATACCAAATTAAGACCAAGGATTTAGTTTTTTTTATCTAGTCTAGAACTACACGGCCAAGAATTGGCTTGTAAAAAACAAAAATGTTAACAACCTTGTAAATGGGTTTTATTTCATAAATTTCATTCTATTTTTTACATAAACATAAAATCTACTATTGAAGTAAAGGAATAAACAAAATTGTAATTGATTTTCAAGTTCTGTTGTCTTGAGTGATTAATCAAGTTTAAGTGTAAAAACAGTAGTTGGCAACTACTAGTTGCTGATATATATTGCTTAACTAGATTTTACTTTATCAACATCGTTGTTCCAATAATATAAGATCTGGCCGAAAAGTAAAGTATTAGCAGCTGTAGATGCAACATATGTTAACACAGATATTAAATCACCTGTTTCTACAATGGAAGTAAAAATTCGTACTATAGAAGCTATAAATATTAAAAACATTGTGATCGCTGATAACTGACCAGTGTGGCCATTTTGATAATTTGTGTGTGCTTGAATTAGTTTACCGGTCATAAATATGGGAATATTAAAAGCCTGCATTAACCACAATACTTTTACGGGTGTTGTACCATTCATTAAAAAATAACAAGTTATAGAATACAATAAGAGAAAAGTCAAACTGTTTGAGATATTTTTCTGATAATACAAAATTTGAGCAGCTATTACAGCCGTCTCAATAGCCATAAAAACGTGATCACCCCATGACGTAAAGGGAAACGCCATCACACAACTATACGCCAAGTGTATTGTTATTCCAATTAAATCCAGTATTACACTAATAAAACTTATACCTTCGGCACTTCCATTGACAAATATTTTCCAAATTTGTGGTAGTTTTACAATAACAGAAAAAATAATTATAATAATGCCAAAAGTCGCACTAATTTGTTGGGCATTCATATCTAGAAAATTTGTTTTAGTGCACGTTTTAATTAATTCCTACCGTGTAACTTTGTACCGTAACGGGTTTTGCAATTTTTTATTAGTCCAAAATATTAGTACTTTGATGAAATTCAACACCAGCAAATTTAAGTAGGATAATTAAAATTATTCAAAAATAGTAAGTCTTGATCTGACAAGCTATTATAATGACATTAGCAATAAAAATACCGCTTTCATAACTATGTAATTTAATTATAACAAATTACAATATTAAAATAATCCCACTATAAAAAAAATATTTACATTGTATATTAACTTATTCAGCCTTTTTCTTGATGATTTTAACGTTCCAATAGTACAAAAGTTGGGCTACCAGAACAAAGTTGGCTAAACTAGAAGCTATATACGTGGTTATAACCATTGTATCACCTGTTTCTTGTATTGAAGTAAATATTCTGGCTAATGAACCGAAGAATAACATAAATAATGTGGCAGCTGATAATTGACCGGTATGACCATTTTTAAAATTGGTCAGTGCTTGGGCTAGTTTACCGAACAGTAAAATTGGAATGTTAAAACCTTGCATAGTCCACAACACTTTGACTGGTGTAAATCCCCCCATTAATATGGCACAAGCAGCTACGTACACTGACAGAAACGCTATCATTTTGGTTGAACTTTTTTCGTAACAGAGCACTAGTGAAGCAACTGCTGCTGTCTGTATAGCTAAAAACAAACTATCACCCCACGCAGTAAATGGAAATGCTTTTACAAAACTGTATGACATGTATATTGTAATAGCAGTCAAATCCAACGCTACACTCAGCATACTTATACCTTCGCCACTTCTGTTTTTGTATATTTTAGCTATTTGAGGAACTTTTACCAGAAGTGATCCAAGAATTATAGCTAAACCTAGGCATTTGCTTAGAGTTGCTTTAAAACACGATGCTAAAAATGAGGTATTAGTGTGTTTTAACTTATATTAACCTGTAACATAACCTACCATCGAAAAAGTTGAAGTTCACGAAGTATTCGTCGAAACACTTTGGATTTAAAATTAGCAGAGTTGCGTTTTTTAGAAGGTCCATTTTCAGAACAATCCTTAAACTGTTACATTCACAAAAAGGGCTAGATAAGTTGTAGACGTGTTATGAAATCGGTCAAAGGTAAAGAGGACCACTTTTAAAATTTTGACGTTAACGTGCTCTTAACCTCATATCGATACTGACACTGACGTAACACTGCAACATGAAGTATGCAACGATCCCGCCGATCCAGATCGAATCAGTTATGAAGATCAGCCAAAATTGCGTTTCAAAAGAACAAACTATATTAACTCGTTCGCGTTTTTCGTGATTTTTTATTTAGGGTTTAACAGCACCAAGCTCAAGTCACTTTTAAGCAATGTCGCCAATTTTAATCCAACGAAGAAGTTCCTAGTATGTATATTAAGTTTTAGAGCAAATGAGCAGTTTAAGCAATGATTGCTTGTAGAGCCAATACTCTTGAAACGTCAGTTCGTAGAAGGTCTTTTCCAATCGTTTGACGTTTTCGGGAAATTGATCCTTACCGTTGGTGTAAATAGTAACGAGTTTTTGTTGTGAGTCAGTATTTTACCTATGGCTGGAAATCCGTAAAAGGCCAAAGCATACATGTCAAGGAAACGTTTTAAGTTATTAAAATTGTTATATTAGTGTTTAAACAACCAATTTTCGAGAAGTTTACATTGTTTATTAGTTGTCCATAGTAAATGTGCAATATAACTACCAAAATGAAGGTATTCATCAAACTGAAATAGACCTAACCATCAACTGTTGCTTTAAAACCCAGAATTTATCAAAACATGGCATCAATTTGCAAAAGATCTTGGAAACTGCGTAAGTAAACGTTAATTGTTGTTAGATAGTGTGAATCTTAATATTTTTTTAATTTTGCAGAAGAGTTTGTTGCTCACAATGCGAATGTCAATTGCCTCGCACTTGGGCACAAATCTGGGCGAGTTATGGTTACTGGAGGTGATGACAAAAAAGTTAATCTCTGGGCAGTTGGGAAGCAGAGCTGTTTTATGAGTTTAAGTGGCCATACTACTCCGATTGAATGCGTCCAGTTTAACCATGATGAAGAACTTGTGTGTGCAGGCTCCAAAGCAGGAACTCTCAAAGTTTGGGATTTAGAAGCAGCGAAACTAGTCCGAACCTTAACTGGTCATCGAGATAGCATCAAATGTGTAGATTTTCATCCATATGGTGATTTTTTGGCTTCGGGAAGCTCTGATTGTGCAATTAAATTATGGGATAGCCGCAAAAAAGGCTGCATCGGTACATTTCCAGGACACAAATTAAAAGTTAACAGTTTAAAATTTAGTCCTGATGGCCAATGGATCGCTTCGGGTAGCGACGATAGTCTAATCAAAATTTGGGATCTAAGAGTCGGACGAGTTTTAAAAGAATTTACCGAACATATAAATGCAGTTACATGTGTAGAATTTCATCCCCACGAGTTCTTATTAGCTAGTGGCGGCGTAGATAGATCTGTTCACTTTTATGATCTCGAAAACTTTCAATTAGTGTCGTCCGAGCGGGAACTCGGCTCTGTGCGATGTGTTTGGTTTAATCCCGACGGTGAATGTGCTTTTGTGGGTGCAAGAGATTACTTAAAGGTTGTTGGCTGGGAACCCAGCAGACTTTATGATTCTGTGCCTGTCAATTGGGGAAGAATACATGATATTTCTACAGCTCAACATCAGCTGGTAAGTTTTTTTTTGTACTGCTAGCTGAATCTAAACTAAACCCTGAAATTATCAGCGAATTATGTAAATATTAGCCTACCTTGCATTTATACATTCAAATATAATTATGTATCTCTGAAGGTGTACGTTATATTAATAATTTAAATCGTAGTTACACATTACAAAAATATGTATTTTAGGGCTAGTTTTATTGTACACATTTCAGATGGGATCTGTCTTAATAGCGTGTTAAATTTAATATAAAACTATTGACTTTTTCCAATTATAAATTGTTTCTTGTACGAACGAAATTAAAATATTTGTTTATAGACTAATGTTTTTTTAATGGGATGCGTAGGTAAAAATTGTTTGCAATTTGTATCACAAGTACAACATTCGTGTATCATTTTTATGTTCAAATTAATATACGTTCAACTCAAGAGAATCAGCAAAAAGTATTCTTTTCTATGTAATGGTATCTGAATCTAGAAAAGTTATAATTTATTAACCAAAGATCTTTGAAGAAGTGGATGGAGATGCATTTGTTCGTAAATAATTTATTCGCTGTTAATTTATGGCCTACAGCTTAAGTATCACTCTTTAGATCAATAAAATAGTCATGTAATTTTGCGAATTCATTAAAATAAATTACCGTGTGTTGCATAACGCAATAAAATAATTACTAGTCATAAAAATTATTGTTTTAATAAATAACAATCTTTACTTTGATAGTTTTTACCATCTGACATAAATAAAGATTAAGATAATCTACAAAGTCTTTATCATTTATTGCTCCAATTAAATCTTTTTATAGTTTTTGATTGACCACTCATAATTTTATAAAAAAACACATTAAATAGAGGACCCAAGTTCATTAAAATCCAATTGTAAAACAGTTTTATTGTTTCATTTATTAGTTAATTGTTTTATGTATTTATTCCAACTTCAACACAGCTTTGGAATAAAGTGATTGTTCTTTTGTTCACAGCTAGGTTTACGCATGTTGGTCTACAAAATAAACTCAAACAACGTTTTCATACATATTCGCTGGGTTATTCTCTTAATTAATTTTTGTAGACTGTGTGAAAAAGTTCTCATTGATGCTAATATGGACCTATTTTCTTTTAATCTTTTGTTTTTTTTTATTGGTATCTTTTAGGAGCACAAAACAGTTCAGACAAAATTATGTTTATAAATGAAAAATTCGCAATTTAATCACGAATAGTTGAAAGAAGTTCACTTTCTGTTAATTTGAAAATTCATAATGTGCAATTAAAATACTTGTTTTTAATTATACTAATTATTCTGAAGTTTTTGTAGTATATAAAATGTTAATATGCGAACCTATTATTTCTATTAATTAACATGTTTAAAATAATTATAATTTCGTTTCACTAAATAGCTCTTGATATTTTTGATAATTTGCCCTTGATGCTTGGCCTATTCGTAATTGGCTTATTTTTGTAAGATGTTAATTTATATAATTCCATATATGTGCGTAACCAATATCGCAATGTTTATTTTGGATTTGGGTGTGACATTCTCGATACACACTCACTGCCAGTGTTATTTTAAGAGGGTCATTAAATATTTTTAAACTTTCTTGTAGCACTTTTTTTTCTTCCACTTTATTTTAATGAAACACATGTTAGAAAACAGTTACTATCTTCCGTATATAAGAATTTCTCTATTGATTTAAAAAAGTATCGTGTCTAAATCGATTTTTTAAGCAAATATTTGATCAACCAATTCAGAATCCATTTAGTAATTGTATGTAAAAAAGAAGTTTATTTACTCTTTTGAATTATTTCGTAATGTTGAGTGAAATCTTCCTCTATTACGTATTCAATTATAAATTATTCCAAGTACATCTCCATTTGATAAATTGATAAAAAATAAATAAGTAATTAGCCATTACATATTCAATTATAAATTATTCCAAGTAGATCATCCATTGATAAATTGATAAAAATAAATTAGTAATTAGCCAGTAGAAACTAAAAAAGAAATTTAAAAGTGTAATAATTAGCTTAAATGTTAAAGATAAATTTTTCACGAATATATTTTGTTGTGGTAAAAATCTTGTAACCACTCGGCAAATCAATAGTAATTACTTATTTCCTGAAATAGTAGTCTATTATCTAAACTATTGATCTAGTATCCTTTGTATTTGTTGAAGAATTGTTTTGAGTGCAATAGACTCGACAACGTTTTTGTTCTTAATCTCACAAAGCTGTTATTAGCAACTTTTGTTCATATTTAGATTTTACTGATTTGTATGGAATGTTGCGAATATGCGTGTGTACCTATGCATAAATAAAATTTAAGAAACCGGTTCTCGGTATTCAAATAAATTTTCGAACAAAGAAATTCATAGCTTTCCAGATTACTGTAACAAATACATACATTTTCATACAAATATTTACCACATGGTTATTAAAAGTGTATTGTTTCGAATTATTAACTTTTTGGTTTGAACATGTAAAGATCTTACATATTTTTAGCTAATAATTGGCCAATAAATTATTTTTGTAATGATTGGTTTGTAGATCTTCATTTATAGAACAATGATGAATACATTAGCTTTCAAATACAAAGAATTTTTATTCTAGCAGTTGAGGAATATTCTATTTCCATTATTGAGATTTGCTTTGTAATAATGTTTAAGAAAAAAATCAAGTACCACACAGATAAAGTAAAAAGCACAGAAATGAATGGGTTTATTTTAAAATTTATTAGGTTTTGAATAAACTTTTTATTTGTTGCTTATCAGAAATTTGTATACTCTTGAAGATTTGTTTAGATGTTTGTTGTTAAAAGACATTTTTTCAAGCATAAACAATTGTATTATTATATCTTGAAACTATGTTGTAACAATATTGCAAAACGGTGGAGTATTATACAAACAATGTCAACACATTTTTTGAGTACCAATAACTGTATTGTGTAACATATTTAATTTTTTAAATCACTATTACTTCGTTGTTTTTTTAAATTATGCTCTACTTCCATAGTGTAAATTTCAGCAAAAATAAGTGGCATAACAGTTAAATTAAACTTAATATTTTATCTATTGAATTGTTCATGTTTAAGAAAGGTTTTTAAATTTTGTTAATAAACTTGTGCACAAAGCCATTTTTTTCTTTAAACTACATAATACTCTCAAAAAAGACAACGTATTTGCTATTGACTATTTGTTTTACTGTGCAAAAATTGTAACTGTAAATAAAACAGTATTTGCTTAAAAATCTTAGATAAAATAGCTGTAATTTTAAAGTAACAGTGCACTAGATTAATTGGATGTATTATGCATACAGTTTTTTTTACTTTATCAATCCGTATTTTATAGTAACTATCATTTTTAAATTAATGACCTTTACAAACAATTTTGCACATAAGTTAATTCTTTATTATGATAGTTCTTTCAGAAGTTTTTAATTTTATATAATATTAAATTCGGTTTTGGCAGCACACGTCATAAATTGCAAAGTCTCTGAAATCTTAATTTAAAAAAATATCCTTTAATATATTGTTTCCAGTGACTTGAAGCATATTTCTTTAATTATGCTTAATTTTCAGGTTGGTGCATCGTTCCATTTAACCAATGTTATGGTGTACGTCGCAGATCTGAAGAAAATACAGCCATTTGGAGGTCCACAGGTGGATGCACCGAGTCCGTTTTCACATCATCAAAGTGTACGCAAAAGTTTTTCAAAAGCAGAAAGACCTGTAGGCTTACGAACGAAACATTCTTTCGATGTTAAAACAATTGAAGAAAATACGTCTGGAACTGACCCAGAGGAGGAATCGCCTGCGGCTATAACAAATTTAAAGGACTACAACGATATATTTAAAGCAAGACAGACATGTAAGTTCTAGCTTTTTTATTTTACTGTACTGGGTGTAAAAAATGTACAAATTACTGTATAGAAATCTTGCCTAGTAATTAAACGTTATTTCTAGACTGTTTCAGGTTTAACCTAATGTTTATCTCTTACATTAAGTCAAATACCTAAATTATATATTTTTCATTGTATACAGGGTGTTTCTTAAATATTGTGAAAGAATTCGGGAGGTAATTCCTTATAGAAAATTAAGTAGGGGGGCTTATATATAAATGTTTATCCTTAGATGTCTCCTTTCGGAGTTACACCCCCCTAAAGAGGAGTGGTAAAATTATTTTATTTTTCAAATTTGGATAAATTTAGGAGAATGAAATTTGGTAGATGTTTTGTACTTATTAAAAGGTCTCTGATAGTAATATTTTCAATCATCTCCCACCTCCACAAGGGGCTGAAAAGTGCCACCCCTGTTGGTTTTTGTATAAAAGCCCCCCCTTAATTTTCTATAAGGAATTACCTTCTGAAATTTTTCGCAATATTTAAGAAACCCTCTGTATATTAGAAAGGATGTGTTATTATTCCATTCCTTAATGAGAAGTTTTGTTTGTGGCATATTTGTAGTATTGCAGAGATCATTTGTGAGTTATAGATTTTAAAATGATCCTTTCTATCTGATT
The DNA here is from genome assembly GCA_947652605.1 of Elmis aenea. Taxonomy (NCBI): domain Eukaryota; kingdom Metazoa; phylum Arthropoda; class Insecta; order Coleoptera; family Elmidae; genus Elmis; species Elmis aenea. Next base: position 6,276,863 of record OX393580.1, read on the forward strand.
TTGACTAGAAATGTAGAAGCATTTGAAAAAAAAATCCATGTATTTTGATGTATAAATACATTAAAAATCACCTGTTTTATTGTGGATATCTTGTAGAAATGCTAGACCAGTTTTAGGCAAGTAATGAAATAAATAAGATTGCCTGAGAAAGAGACAGGCACTTGAAACTGGTTTTACCTTTTCTACTAGATATCCTCAATAAAAAAGAAAAGTGATTTATAATTGAAGCTATTTATAACTGCATCATTTAAATAATTTAACCATTGATCTAGTATTTTTATCCAATTTTAAATAGATTTTTTAATTGAGTTCATCAATTTAAATACTGTTTAAGATGTGCCGAGGTTATTAAAATTAAAAATTAATGAAAAAATTGTCCTAGATCACTCGCTATTTAGCGTTTTTGTGTACTACACCCTTTTTTGTTAAATAATTTACGAATTAAATGAACTTTTGTAAAAGGGCATGACTCTCTGTTAAAAAATATGTAAGTTTTTTAGCATTATGTAAATTTCAGTGCAGGCTTATGCCGTTTAGCACTAATGTTAACTGTAATATTGTGTTTTTAATATACAGGGTGTCCCAGTAATCGTGCATAGCATCTTGTAAACGGTAAGAGATACAAATTTGGTTAAATGGTTAGTTAAATGATTTAGGAGCAACTATTATATGAAAATAAATCTTGAAAAAAAAAAGTTTTTGCGTTATTGATTAAAAATCAACTATTTGAAAACGTACTCAAAATTTTTTGACATTATCAGGACATTTTCTTGCGTAGATTAGAAATTGTTAATGAATTTTACTTATCTTTATTTGTTTTTGTTATTTTAACATCAGCTTTATTGTAGTTGGCTGTGATACCTTAAAAAAAATATTTTTAAATTGTTTTATTCATGGATGCAGGGGCGTAGCGAGGGGGGCAAGGGGATATCGATGCCCCGGGCACTAGTCTTGGGGGGCGTCGCGAAGACAAAGTATTTTTGCGTTTATTTCACTTATTTAAAGCCAAAAAACTAAAATGCCATTATGATATTAAAATTGGTTCTCATTATCATTACATACGTATTTAAATAAATAATACATTTTACTTGAAAGTCACAAACTTCAATAAAAATACGGTCGAGGGGGGGGGGCGAAAAAAGAACTATGCCCCGGGTTCCATTTACCCTCGCTACGCCACTGGATGGATGAGTTGTTGGTTGTTGCAATATTATTGTATTAATTAAGCTTAATCAGAGTAGCCATTAAAAAAAATCACATAAATTGGCTAGCTGTGGTTAATTAAATACAAAAAGAAATGAAAATTGAAATTGTTATAACGTAGTTTTTACATTTTCGTAATTATTTATTATTTTTTTGCTTATAATTACTATCAAAGCTATTACAAATGTGAGATCTGCGCTTTGTAGATAGTAATGTTTTCCTACACATATTTTTTTTTATCTGATGAACTATTCTTAAAATAGCTAATCTTAATTCATCAACAGTATTCAACTGTTTTTTTAAGATTGCCTTGGTTTTTTTAGGAACATTTCATCAAAAAAAAGTAATATGTTGGGAATAACATTAAATAACCAAAATAAATGAAGGTAGGTAACAGTGGCGTAGGCAGGATACTTCCATGGGGTGGTTAATAAACGCAAAAAGAGCCTGAGGACCTATTTTTTTAGGTCAGCACTCTCTTTTTAAGTTTTTTAGCAGCAGGACGTTTAATGGTTTCATTATAGGGGGGGGGGGGGTTAATAAACGGTAAAAAGATCCGAAGACCTTTTTTAGCACAAAATTTACAGTTTTCCGGCTCTAGTATGACTTAATGCAAACCTATGGGGGATCTGATTCTGACCACCCCTAACCCCCCCCCTCTGCCTATGCCACTGGTAGGTAAAATATATTAACACAATTCTAATCTACGCAAAAAAGTGTATCAATTATGTTGAAAAATATTTTCTAAATGATTTCAATTAAGCAAACTATAAGCAAAAATTTTAAACATTTTTTTGGTTTTTACATCACTAGCGCAAGAACCGAATTTTTTTGAAGATTTTTTAAATAGAACAGTTGCTCTTAAATCATAGATCATTTTGGCCCGTTTAACCAACTCTGTATCTCTCACCGTTTACGAGATCCCCACGTTGTTCACATTAACTGGTACATCCTGTATATTTACAATTTTGAAAGTGAAAGTGAAAATGTCAATCACCTAAACTTATTCTTGATTTATGAAGTAATTTTGTGTTTTTTTTTGCATTTTTGCAGTAGTAAGAACACCGCCATTAGAGCCTGAGCCATTTCAAGAACCACTAGATGAATTTTTGGGTGAGTAATTATTGAATAAATAATATAAGGTTTAAATGAACTTCTGCCAACCTATTTGTATTCAAAGAGATATTTATTCACATGCCTTATGCAACTTTGTTTTTTAGCCATGCTTTTTTTTAGCCCCACTTTTTTTTAGTCCTACTTTTTTTTTAGCCATACTTTTTTTTAGACATACTTAACATAGGTACTTTGAATCTGTTAAAAGTATGACAATAATTATTAGATGTTCTTTACTGACCTATTTATGAGTAAATTGTTTTTTTTCCCAGATCCCACAGCACCACAGATTTTAGGCGACATTTCCACTGAAACTTTCGAAGCCCTGTCCCTAGACAATAATATCAATTATCGCTCATCTCCTCCACGTGATATAAACCTCTCGCCGTACTCGCGATCCAAATCCAATTTGGACCAGGTGTACCGTGGTCAGGTGTCCAGACACGATCGCGAGAATCTTCTACCAAACCTCAACAAGCCAAAAACGCAACCTGTACAAAAGTTCAACCTGCATAGACAAAGTAGTTGTAAGGATGTGCCCGAGAATTGTCCGAAAAGTAACAACATCAAGCACAGCGTATCGGAAGCCAACTTGAACAGAACCACGGTCGTGAATGCTCGTAACGCGTCCAGGAAAAACTCATTCTCGAAACCTAGTCGTAATTCGAGTGTACCTAATGTGTCTAAGATACCTACCTCTGCAAGACCTGCCGAGAAGGAAAAACCAGTGCCTATTAAACCTCTTCCTATTATTACAAACGCTCCAATCGATATTTATGTTAGTACAACTTCTCCGAAACTTTCGCCTGAAGAGAAACATTCAGAACGGGAGTATGTTCCATCGGCCATTGATAGACCTGTTGGACTGGATCTTGATGATTTTATTCCGGTATGTATTATATTGCCTATTACAATGATTTATTTATTTAGTTGTGAGTCCTTCTACTGCTTGGTGTAGGATTGTTCGGTTGTGCTGACTTTTTTCCATGTTTTTCTGTCTTTTTCTAGCTTTTTTATGTCCTCCTACGTGATGTTTCTATGCTTTGCTGCTTTTTTAACTTCGTCTTGCCAGGTTTTCCTCAGTCTACCTCTTTTGTTTTTTTTTCCCTGTGGCCTTGCTTCATAGGCTTTTCTGGTTAACCTTTCTTCTTTCATCCTGTAAATGTGGCCCAACCATCCCAGCTGTCTTTCTTGTATTTTTTTTTCAACTGATTTTATCTTTAATTGTTCTCTATATACAGGGTGTCCCAGTTAACTTGAACAGCATGGGGATCTCGTAAACGGTAAGAGATACAGAGTTGGTTAAATGGGTGAAAATGATCTATGATTTAAGAGCAACTATTCCATGAAAAAAAATCTTGAAAAAATTTTACAGTTTTTGTGCCATTCGTAAAAAACAAAAAATGACGTATTCGATTTTTGCTTATAACTTGCTTATTTTAAATCAAACTAAACATATTTTTCGACATTATTAGGACACTTTTTTGCGTAGAATTGAAATTAGTTAATTAATTTTCCCTATCTTCATTTGTTTTTGTTATTTTAACATCAACTTTCTTATTTTAAATACAGGTCGTAGTTGGCTGTGACACCATTAAAAAGAGATTTTTTTTTCTCGTTTAATTGATGTATGAGTTGTTGGGTTTATTTTTAAAAATAAGCAAGTTATAGCAATATTATTGTATTTGTTAAGTTTAGTCTAAGTGGCCATTGGAAAACAAAACAAAACATCACATAAATAAACTAGCTGTACTTAATTGAACACAAAGAAACCTAAATAATTTAAGATTTATTTCAATTTACATAATAATTTACGATTTTTCAATGACAATTACTATTGAATCTAAATTATAACATGCGTTCAAAATGTAGCCCACTCTCCATGGACAATGCAAATTTGAGATCTGCACTTTGTAAATAATAATGTTTTCTTAAGCATATTTCTTTTTATTTGATAAACTTTTGTTAAACAAGTCAATCTTAATTTTTTAATTGTGCTGCAACTGTTTTTTATGATAAGCTGTTTTAAAAACATTTTATCAAACAAAAAGTAACATGTTTAGAAAAACATTGTAATCTACAAAGTGCAGATCTCAAATTTGCATTGCCCATGGAGAGTGGGCTACACTTTGAACGCATGTTATAATTTAGATTCAATAGTAATTATTGTAATTGAAAAATCATAAATTATTATGTAATTTGAAAAATGTCCTAAATTATTTGGGTTTCTTTGTGTTTAATTAAGTACAGCTAGTTTATTTTGTGATGTTTTGTTTTGTTTCCCAATGGCCACTTTGATTAAACTTAACAAATACAATAATATTGCTATAACTTGCTCATTTTTAAAAATAAACCCAACAACCCATACATCAATGAAACGAGAAAAAAATCTCTTTTTAATGGTGTCACAGCCAACTACGACCCGTATTTAAAATAAGAAAGTTGATGTTAAAATAACAAAAACAAATTAAGATGGGTAAAATTTATTAACTAATTTTAATTCTACGCAAAAAATATTTTGGGTATGATTTTAAATAAGCAAGTTACAAGCAAAAATCGAAAATTTTGTTTTTTATGAATAGCGCAAAAACTGTAAATTTTTTTCGAGATTTTTCTTCAATGAATAGTTGCTCTTAAATCATAGATCATTTTGACCCATTTAACCAACTCTGTATCTCTTACTGTTTACGAGATCCCCATGCTGTTCACGTTAACTGGGACACCCTGTATATTGCACGAAGTTCTAATTCTGAAATGTAAAAACAAAAAACAAAATCTTAATCTGTATTAGAAGAAAAAAAGTCAAATATATTCTGAATTAATAAATTCACAGTTTTTTTTAACAAATTAAGATGCTAAACACTTTCTACTCATGATACTTTATCATTAAATATACCTAATTATTGCTTAAGTATTACTTAAACATAACTACACATAATTATTTGAAGAAGTAGTTTTTACCATAACCTTATCTTAATTTAAAAAATTATATAAGTGACTACAATACATGCTAATATTATATTCTATAATTAGTGTGGGCTTCAAAGTGTCTAATTCTAATTGCATTTAATCAAATAAATTCAGAATTAATAACAACATACATCGCCAAGTATTCGACAATAGTTTTTAAGACTTTTTTAACGTTTTTCTAATCAGTTTTGTTTTCCACATACATTTAGATTTGTTTCTCTTAACAGAACAAATTTTACATTGGTAAAGATCAGGGATGGAATAACGTTTTAAATTGTTACGTTATTGTATAACGTTATTTATTATTTGTTTTCGTTACATAACGTTATAAATAACATTAAAAAAATGAATTGTTATGTTATATAACGTTATATAACGCTACATACATTATGATATACAGGGTGGTGCTTTTTTCGATGCTCACCATTGCTATCTTGGAAACGGTAAGAGATACAAGGTCGGTTAGATCAGAGAAAAGTTGCACATTTTTAATGTGATTTTAGAAAAATATTATTATCTTCCCTACCACTGACACTATTTAATTTAAACTTGGTAACTGTATGTTTTTGACCGTCCTGATTTTGATGACGTCAACAGAAATTTTCTAAGCCTTCTAGATTTCAAGTTGCGATAGTCAACTTTTTAATTTCTTATGGCCGCCATATTGGATTTTTAAACCATCAGACAGACAAAAAAATTAGCTTTTTAGATTGGTAACCAAGATACCTTTTTTCTTTAAAAAAAACTTGTTTATTTATATGTGTAAATTGTATGTAAATAAATAAAAAAACTAACGAACGACGGCCGACGACCGGCGAACGAAGGCCGACGAACGACAACCGACGACCGGCAAACCACGACCGCCGACGAACGACGACTGACGAACGACGGCAGATGAACGACGACCGACAGCCGTTGAACGACGGTTGACGACTGTCGAACGATGGCCGACGACTGACGAACGACGACCGATGGCTGGCGAATGACTGCCGACGACCGACGAACAACGACCGACGACCGTTGAACGAAGAACGACGGCCGCCGAACGACGGCTGACGAACGACGACCGACGAACGCCGACCGGCATCCGACGAACGACGACCGGCGGACGGCGACCGACGGCCGACGAACGACGACCGACGACTGTCGAACGATTGCCGACGAACGATGACCGACGAACGATGACCGACGACCGACAGCCGATGACCGACGGCCGACGACCGACGAACGCCGACCGACATCCGGCGAACGCCGAACAACGGCCGACGACTGTCGAACGATGGCCGACGACCGGGCGACCGACGAGACACGGCCGACGAAAGACGACCGGCGACCGACGAACAATGACCGACGAACGATGACCGACGAACGACGACTGACGAACGACGACCGGCCAACGACGACCGACGGCCGTTGAACGACTGTCGAACGATGGCCGACGACTGACGAACGATGACCGATGGCCGGCGAATGACGAACGACGACCGACGAACAACGACCGACAGCCGACGACCGATGAACGACGACCGACGAACGACGGCTGACGACCGACGAACGACGGCCGACGAACGCCGACCGACGACTGTCGAACGATGGGCGACGGCCGACGAAAGACGGCCGACGATCGGCGATTGACGAACGATGACCGACGGTCGACGAACGACGACTGACGAACGACGGCCGACGAACGACGGTTGACGACTGTCGAACTATGGCCGACGGCCGACGAAAGACGGCCGACGACCGGCGACCGACGAACGATGACCGACGGTCGACGAACGACGACTGACGAACGACGGTTGACGACTGTCGAACTATGGCCGACGAACGACGACCGATGACCGACAGTCGACGAACGACGACTGACGAACGACGACCGGCGAACGACGACCAGCGAACGACGAACGACGGTTGACGACTGTCGAACGATGGCCGACGAACGACGACCGATGGCCGGCGAATGACGGCCGACGAACAATGACCGACAGCCGACGAACGGCGACCGACGAACGACGGCCGACGACTGTCGAACGATGGCCGACGAACGAAGACCGACGAACGACGACCGAAGAATGACGAACGACGACCGTCGAACGACGGCCGACGACTGTCGAACGATGGCCGACGACCGTCGAACGACAGATTCTCAATCGCTATCAAAATGTGCAACTTTTCTCTAATTTAACCGACCTTGTATCTCTTACCGTTTCCAAGATAGCAATGGTGAGCATCGAAAAAAGCACCACCCTGTATAAAAAAATAATTTTTATTTGTAACTCTAAAATTATTTTTGGGATCTGTAAATGTAAAGTTAAAAAATAGTACAAAATTACGTTGAGATATTTTATGTTCATTTTAATTTCTAAAACTCAAACAAAATATTACATCTTCTGAAAATAAAAAGAACGCCATATAAAAATTTAATTTATAGAGAATAACGATACAAAATAACTTTTAATGAAACGTTATCGGTTATTATAACGTTATATAACGTTATTAAAATATCGTTACGTTGTTGTATAAAAAATTGTAGTTGAATCGTTATTATAACGTTATCGGGTATTGTTACGTTACGTTTTCCATCCCTGGTAAAGATCCTTTAAATTCAGTACTGTAATGCAGTGTTTCTCAAACTGTTCACTCTGAGGCATGGGCGTCCGCAGAAAATTTTCCAGGGGGGGCAAAACAGAGACAAATTATAATACACATAAATTTTAATTTAATTTTCGAATTTTTATGATTTGTTGTTACAAGTCTTTCACAAAATTCATTTTTACTCAATCCCAGAGGAGGGCAAGTGCCCCGTTTGCCCCCCTGCGGACGCCCATGCTCTAAGGACCCCTTCCAAAATTAATAGCTTACAGAGGACCCCAATAAATTGTTTTGTAGACATTTTTTTGTTTCTAACTTAGCCTGGCAAATTAATTTGATTGATTTTCAAACATATTAAAAAGCTTGGGGGACCCCTGGGGTTCCGCGGACCACACTTTGAGAACCACTGCTCTAATAGAATAAAACAGTACGTTTGGTCACTTTAATTATGTATCTAAAAACTTTGAGGTTGCAGTTTGGTGATGAACTTGCATGCACTGAAAGTTATACTTTCAGTTCATGCAATAATCCCCAAAGCATCATCTTTAAATACCAGTGTACAAAACATTTTCCCTGTGCCCTAAACTGTGGTTAATGTTTCTTTTTTGTTTCAGAAAAACCTCCAACCATGTAGTTTTGATAAACAGCTTCGTGATATGTCAGAAGCAGAAGTGCTGGGTGCCCTTATGCGCGGTCATGAGCCAATGATGGCCGTGCTCATCACCCGGCAACGCAATTTAAAGGTCGTTCTTGCGCAATACAAAAACAAGGACGCCAAGGCTGCCATTGAGACTGCCATTGCTTTAAACGATTTAGCTATTATTGTAGATGTACTAGGAATTTTTAACAATAAGAAGTAAGCGTTATTCAATTGTTTATTGTATCGACATTAATTCTGTTTAATATTGTTACAGTACGCTTTGGAATTTGGATTTATGTGTCCTTCTTCTGCCGAAAGTCGAAGACTTACTTCAAAGTAAATTTGAGACGTAAGTATTTTATTTACAATATTATACCAAACTTGCGTCATTTATTGTTGCGGTTGGTAGACATGAATTAATTCAAATGAGCTTTTTTCTTATTATAAATTGTTAAATATGCTTTTTTTATGTTTTTAATTTATTAGCATCAACATAAAAGTATTATTCAGATTTTTAGATGAATATTCTGTTCAACGTGAATTAACCAAAAATTACGACCATGTAGTAGTTTTAATAGAATGACGGGATAGTGGTCCTTAGGTTTATAAAGAAAACTCTTTACATCAGCTAAATATTTCGGATCTTTATTTGCAAATAAAGATCCGAAATATTTAGCTGATGTAAAGAGTTTTCTTTATAAACCTAAGGACCTCTATCCCGTCATTCTATTAAAAATTCTGTTCAACATAATCATAATTAATAATAATTAAGTAATGTAACAAACGTGAAATAATTAGTATTGAATAATTTCTTAAAATCAAGTTTCAATAAATTAGTCACGTTATTGGGATTAATTTATGAAAGTTTGATAAACTATTTTCCATTAAAATAAGTCGTGAGAAATTAATTTTGTTTAAAAAAAATTAGAAAGTTAAATTCCGCGCAAGTAGTTGAATGTTTTATGGGGAAAGTTAGGGTTGGTATCTTGTGGGACGAAAGCGTCATCTAGTAGGTACTAGCGTAAACAGATATGGTTAACAAGACCAACCGATAGAGGGCGATATTACATTCTTATCCGATACAATTGTTTCGGGTTATACCGGGTGTGCATAAAAGACTGGTATCGTGGAATCTTAAGTGTCTTTTGCATTTATTAGTCCGGGCAGGGCCGGCCTTAGGCACATTCCACCGATTTCCTCGCCTAGGGTCCCGCGCTCAACAAAAAATGTATACAATGCTTATTAATAGCATAAAAACATAAAGCAAATTCCCTATCATATCACTTAAAAAAGTTATTGTTCAATAGTGAAATACTAAACTTATTAAAAAAACTATACCACAGTAATATAATAGATTATTTATCAAATATTATCATCAAATCAATTAACAAAAGCTTCGTGAAATAATTCCAGTTGAAACGTTTATGGAAACGCAAAAAGTGAAGCAGACTCTTTGGCTACTCAAATGAAAGATTATAAATTCTTGGTATCTTTAGTTTTTTGGCATGATTTGCTTTTCCAAGTGAACTTGGTAAGCAAAGAATTACAAAGTGAAATCTCGGATCTGTCTTCAGGAATACTCACTTTTGAAAATTTTTGCAAATAGCTAGAAGTGTACCGAGAAAAAGGTTTTAAAGATGTATTAATCGGTGCAAATGATCTTGCAAAAGATTTAGATGTTGTTTCACAATTTCAGTTGAAACGTTTACGAAAACGCAGAAGGCAATCAGGGCCGTTTCTGGCGGGGGGCGAAAGCGTGCCCCGCACGTGGGCGACCGATTTAGAGGGCGGCCAAATGCCGCCCTTGCGGTCTTTAATGTTTCACAAGAATTGAAAATAAAATATTAGTTTGAAAAATAGTATGTAAAAATGATCAAGGATTAAAGATTTCAATCCCATACTATTCAAAAAAAATTGAAAAAACGCGTAAATCGCTCTCCAGTTTGCTTATTCGGTAATTTCGACCTGAGAGTGAAGATTGCGATTAAATTTATGTGGTCTGAAACTAATATTATAAGATGAAAAAAAATTCAATAAAAAGTCATGGAACACTAGATTATAACGATTTTTGAAATATTCGCAGGAGTAAAGTGCCCCTATTTTAGGAGATACAAAAACAATTTATAGGAAAAAGTTATTTAGAATCTCAAAATAAGGCTAGATTTAAATTTTGAAGGTCAAATTCTAATTTTTATTTTTTAAGAAATTTTAACATTCGAAGGTCTGCAACAAATGGAAAAGTTTTTTATTATCGATTTCTCAAAAAATTATATTCTTGATAAACGGTAGTGCATGGTCCAAAACTAATTTTAAATGAAAAAAAGTTTAATAAAGTCATAGGACACTAGATTTTAGCGATTTTTGAAATATTCGCAAAAGTAAATTGCTTAAAATTTTGTAATAATTGTAATTCTAGAATTTGACCGTCAAAATTTACATCTAGTCTTATTTTGAGATTCTAAATAACTTTATTCTACAATTTTTTTTTAATCTCTTAAAATAAAGGCACTTTACTCTTGCAAATATTTCAAAAATCGCTAAAATCTAGTGTCCTATGAATTTTTATCGAACTTGTTTTTATCTTAAAATTAGTTTTAGACTATGCACCAACTTTAATGAAGAATAAAATTTTCTGAGAAATCAATAATAAAAAACTTTTCCATTTGTTGCAAACTTTTTGAATGTTAAAATTTCTTAAAAAATAAAATTTTGAATTTGACCATCAATATTTAAATCTAGCCCTATTTTGAGATTCTAAATAACTTTTTCCTATAAATTGTTTTTGTATCTCATAAAATAAGGGCAGTTTGCTCTTGCAAATATTTCAAAAATCCTTAAAATCCAGTGTCCTATGACTTTTTATTAAACTTTTTTTATCCTAAAATTCGTTTTAGACCATGCACCAACTTTTATCAAAAATAATTTTTTTTGAGAAATCAATAATAAAAATGTTTCCCATTTGTTGCAGACTTTTTGAATGACGCTGTATACATGTTGTTAAATATAATACTTGCAACGACAATTATTTATTTTTTTATTTCAATTTTTTTTGTTTACCGGGGCGGCGAAACGTACGTTAGCACGCGGGCGGCCAAGTACTCAGAAACGGCACTGAAGGCAATTTGCATACGAGTCCTCGGACGACCCTATTGTTGATGCAAAGGAAGCATACAAAATAAACTGTTTTAATTAAGTGTTAGATAAAACACTGCAGTCTCTTCAACCTCGATTTAAACAATTAAAAGAAACCATAGATGTATTTAGTTTTTTTATGAACATTTCACAATCAATCCAAAGAGACTACATTAAAATGTGCTGCTGATTTACAAATTTCTTTAAAATACGGCGAATCGGTGGACTTAACTGGATTCATGTTGGCGGAAGAAATGGAAGCTTTAAATGTAACTATTTCACAAAGTTGTTGCAATCCTTTAAATATACTTAAATATTTGGCTTGTAATAATCGTCCAACCTCGTTTCCAAATTTATTTATTGCACTAAGGATTCTCGTTACTATACCCGGTAACAGTCTCTGCGGGCGAAAGAAGTTTTTTTAAATTAAAATTAATTAAAACGTATTTACGATCCACTATTTCTGAAGAACGTTTAAATTCGCTCGCAATTATGTCAATTGAAATTGAACTCATGAGGGAGATGGACTTCGACAACCTATGAAAAGATTTTGCTGAAGCAAAATCTAGAAAGACTAATTTTAATTGAGTTTCTATTTCGTTTATAAAAATATGAGCTGTTTTGCTTTCCTTCGTTCATAGTGAATTCGTCAAATTTTATTTTTTGTTATGTTTGCCGAAGATCAAATTTTTTACTTTGATTTTCCGTTTCTGTAACATTGCTTAGCGATTTAGGTATATTTTGCTCTTCACTTACTTGTGCTTTCTTGTTCTGCACTGCACGTGTAGTGGATCAGTTGATTCCGTCTTTTTTTGTATTCAGTTTTTTCTTATCCATCTACCCAACACCCATATCGCAAGATAATATAAATCGTTTATGTAATAATCACATGTGCATTGAACATGAGCACTCTACGTGCGTTTTCATGGTTGGTCGCTTTTGAACACGGGAAAGTTATATTTTACCTGCCGGCGCTGTCGGAAGACTAATGACAATGTAGCATGACGCTCTGAACAGTTTAATTAGTTATCCATGCTTGTTTAAAAACGTTTAATTATAACGGTTTGTTGGATTCGGTGCAGGAAATAACCGATTAGAAACTATTAATAATTGATTAATATTTCCGTGGAATTGAAACGATCAATTTGCAGTTATTTGTTTTACATTTGACGAACAGACGGAGCCCGTCACCCCTTTTCCGAGAGGAACATGGTAAACTGTGTCCGTGAAGTTGCCATCACCTAAATATGCAAGTAGTTGTGCGTGCATTCCTATTTTGTTCGTTCCCGTTTGTTCCAAACATGTTATACAGGGTGTTTCATAAATATTGCGAAAAAATTCAGGTGGTGATTCCTTATCGAAAGGGGGTCTTTCCTATATTTTTTTTTCCTTAGACGTCTCCTTTCTGAGTTACACCCCCCTAAAGGGGAGCGTAAAATTAGGTTTTTATTTTATTTCTCAAATTTGGATAAATGTGGGAAAATGATATATGGTGGATGTTTTATACTTATTAAAAGGTTTTCTATAGTAATATTGTCAATCGTCTGCCACCTCCACAGGGGCTAAAAAGTGCGACCCATGTTGTTTTTTTTATCAGAACTTTTTGGTGGGTTGAAATTTTGCAATTCAGGGGTTTGGAGCGGAGCGCGGAGCTGGAGCGCGGAGCAGTGGAGCAATGGGTTTTTGCCCGGAGCGGAAGCGGAGCCCGGAGCAAAGAATTTTGATTGCTCCACTGCTCCACTTTACTATTATAAACTACATTTTTTTTTTTTTTTTATGAATTATTCTCATGGGTATAGTATTTAATAAAATTATAAATAAACTAAATTTGATTTTTTTAAAGTAAAATTATTATAATGTAACTTTTCTGAATATTAATTTTCATTATTTTGTATTTGAATTTTGAAAAATTTTAAAGAACTTTTTTTTCTTTTTTTAACTTTTTTAACTGAAGATCAATAATTTGTTCATTTATTTAACTTCACTTGTTTCTTAGGGTCAAATATTGTAATTTTTGGTCCACTTCCACATATCTCATAAAATTTTAGCTTTGTTTTTAAAAACAAATTTTTAAATAAAAAACTTATTTTATTAATATTTGGAGCGCGGAGCGGAGCGGGAGCGGAGCGGGAGCGGAGCGGGAGCGGAGCTGGAGCAGACATCTTGATGCCGGAGCGGAGCTGGAGCGGAGCAACTAAAAAATTGGACTGCTCCAAACCCCTGTTGCAATTTTCAAATTTTTGTTTGAAAGATTGATTTATTTAGAAACTTTTTTTCTGTTTTCGCGACTAAAACCATGTCTAGGTGAAACGGTCTCATTTTTTGTTTTAGTTCTTTATATACCCCATCCATAACTACTGAGAATAATAATGGACTGAGCACGCATCCTTGTTTTAAGCTCTCTATGGTTTCAAACTCTTCCGATTCTTCATTTTGTGTTCTTACAATATTTACAGTTTTTTCGTATATCGCTTTTATTATGTCGATTGTTTCTATTTCTATTCCCTTCATTCTTAGGCTCCTCCATACGTCTTTTCTTTTGATTTTATTGAATGATTTTTCCAAGTCTATAAAACATAAATGTAATTTCTTGTTGTTTGTTAAGCTCTTTTCGATTGTTGTCTTAATATAAAGACTGGGTCTTATGTACTCCTTCCTCCTCTGAAACCGCATTGGTATTCTTCTAGTGTGCACTGTATTAAATATATAAATAACTAAATATGTATGCTTGTTTAATCATTAGTTATCAATATGATCTGTTCAAATAGGCACTTGAAATTTTTTATATTGGATACATTTTGGTGGATTGGAACGGTTTAATTCTATTTAAATTATTTCTCATTGGAAGTGTACCTCGAAAGTCGAACTTGAAAGTGTAATCGTCTCCTGGAACGGAGAGTCCACTATACAGGGTGCACCACGACCCTGAGATTCTTCGATAGCTCCTTTATTAATGAAAATATCAAAAAATATTTAATACAAATATTGTGCGAACCTATTTTCTACATAACCTAAAATTATTTTCAAATATACAGGGTGTTTCGTTTGAGCGGCACATGTAATTTTTTTAAATAGAACACCCTGTATATTTTTACATTTTTGGATTCCTCTTAAAATTTACTTTAAAAAATGTATATGGTTATATAGGTCTTAAGTCAACCGTTTTCGTAAAATTTAAATTTTTATGAAATTTTTGAACGATACAGCACTTTCTTTTTTTTTTAACATTAAAGTTATTTTAAAAAGCGGTAATATTTCGTTTAAAAATTAAATTGACAATAGATTAATTAACACTTTGCGCTAACTACATTTAAAAAATATTATACAGGGTGTTTTTTACGCTTGGTCAAACTTGTGAAACTTTAAACATCGATAAGTCATTTTTCTTAAATGCAACACCCTGCATATTATTATATTTTCTTGTAGAGAATTTAATTGTCTTTCGAAATTATTAAGCATGTCCTATACCTAAAGTTAATATTTTTCGAGCTATCTCGATTTTTATTATTATTACTAAGGCAATCGAAATATTTTAAAGTCGGCCATGGAGGTAAGTCGAAATTTTTCAAGGAATTTTTAAACAGAAGAATAAAAAGAGGTGCAACTTTAATTTTAGGCTAAAAATGTACCCCATTTTTCCGAAATTTATTGTATAAATTGTTCAAGATTAAGTCCTTGTTCTACGCACAGCCGTAGACGTTTTGTCTGAAAGACTCTAGCACCCTTTATAACATTTCGGGGGTTATACCATCAATAGCAACACGAATTCTGTTCTGCATATCTTCAGCAGTTGTTGGGGGGTCTTGATACACCTGTTTTATGTGTCCCCACAAAAATAAATCGATAGGAGTAAGATCAGGTGACCTAGGTGGCCAGGAGATTAGTCTACCTCGCCCTATCCATCCATTAGGATATTCTGTGTTCGGCAACTGCATTACTTGCTGTGTTGCTTTTGATGGTATAACCCCCGAAATGTTATAAAGGGTAATAGAGTCTTTCAGACAACGTCTACGGCTGTGCGTAGAACATGAACAAGAATATAATCTTTAACAATTTATACGATAAATTTCGGGAAAAAGGCGTGGATTTTAGCCTAAAATTTAAATTGCAGCTTTTTTAATTCTTTTATTTAAAAATTCTTTGAAAAATTACGACTTGCGTCCATGGCCGACTTTAAAATATTTCGATTGCCTTAGTAATAATAATAAAAATCGAGATAGCTCGAAAAATATCAACTTTAGGTATAGGACATGCTTAATAATTTCGAAAGACAATTAAATTCTCTACAAGAAAATATAATAATATGCAGGGTGTTGCATTTAAGAAAAATGACTTATCGATGTTTAAAGTTTCACAAGTTTGACCAAGCGTAAAAAACACCCTGTATAATATTTTTAAAATGTAGTTAGCGCAAAGTGTTAATTAATCTATTGTCAATTTAATTTTTAAACGAAATTATACCGCTTTTTTAAATAACTTAAATGTTAAAAAAAATTGAAAGTACTGTATCGTTCAAAAATTTCATAAAAATTTAAATTTTACGAAAACGGTTGACTTAAGACCTATATAACCATATACATTTTTTAAAGTAAATTTTAAGAGAAATCCAAAAATGTAAAAATATACAGGGTGTTCCATTTAAAAAAATTACATTTTTATATGTGCCGGTCAAACGAAACACCCTGTATATTTGAAAATAATTTTAGGTTATGTAGAAAATAGGTTCGCACAATATTTGTATTAAACATTTTTTGATATTTTCATTAATAAAGAAGCTATCGAAGAATCTCAGGGTCGTGGTGCACCCTGTATTTTTACATTTTTGAAAAAAGGAAGCAATTTTTAATTCAATAACACATTTTTTTAAACAGAATGATTACAGTACTTTTCCAAAATTGAGCTTGGAGAAACGAACATTTTAGATACATGAATAATGCATTTCCTTCGGTGTCGTTAAAAGTATTTACTCTGTTCGAGTTTATTAGAATTGGAAGAACACAGAGTTGTGCAAGAAGGGCTTATCCCGCTTGGCTAATTTTCGAGACCCCTGTCTAATGCCGCAGTTGCCCGTGACGTAACAAGCGGGCTTCCACATCTCGCTTTGCTAATTTGCGCCGTCCGTGTCGGGTTATATTATAATTTATTGAATGTCCGTGCCTATCACTATTGTTCCGTTTCTTTTGGCGCACAAACGTCCTCGTGCATATTCAAATTGCCGATTGTTACGGCTGTTAACGATCAAATTGCTACCAACGGCGGGTTACACACAAATACACACACAGAGCCAACAAATGAAGTCGTTATTGTATTTTTTAAGAAGTTGTACAGTAAGTGTGATAAGAGAATAAATTTACCTCAAAACAGACAACTTTATTTGCTGAAAAAAGGGTTAAGTTATAAATTTATAATATTTGCATTGTATTTTGTAACATTTTATTTAACATCTAAGATAATTTGAATACAAAATCAGACTAAACAACATGCTTCTTTAATAAATAAAAGCTAAACCGCTCCCAGTTTTTGAAAAGTAGTATTTGTGAGACGTTTATCACGATTTTATTACAAATATTATATTTTATCAGAAAATTTCCTTCACCTAACCTACCCCTCAAATTAAATACAGGGTGTCCCCGTTATCACAGCGAATATTTTAAGTGGTGATAGAGGACCTTTTTCTAAGAAAACATTTCAAGTAAATTTTTTTCCTAAAATCAAATGCTAAGCTGATATCAACACTTACTTGATTTTTTTACACTTCTGCATTTATAAGACTCTGTAGCCGAAAATATCAATTTTATCGTAAAATACCTTTGAGCTTTTTAATAGAGCATAAAATTCTCTACAAAATTAGTTCTATTTATTTTTTGTCTACAGGCAATGGTTTGAGAGTTATAAAGCAGTTTGTACAAAAAAATGTAAAAAATGTACAAAATTTAATTGTTTCTTAGACTTTGCAACCGCTGTATCTTTAAAACGAAAGGTTGTACAAAAAAACCGATGGCCCATTCCAGATAGCAAATTTTATGGGCTACAACTTTGGTCAATGAAATTTTCGGAAAATCAAACAGATTTTTCGGAAAAGCTGAAAATAAGGAACAGAGTGTAAAAACAAAATTTCCTACAAATATTGTTTTGTATTTAAAAATGCATTTAAAGAGAGTGCGATTACCTAATTAAATTATGGAGGTCATTTTGAACACTTATTGAAGTAATTTTGTGGTTACATGTTAATTTTATTTCGTCCAGATGGATTTGCATTGTTTTGCATTTTATCGTTTTCGAAAAACAAAAACTCCCGGTAATTATGATATTTTGTATTTAAAAATGCCATAGCATCGGCAACATTCATAAAATTATGTATCTCATCAGGTTCAAAGCTTTTTATGAAGTTTAAAATTCTTCAGAAAACCACCCCTCATCATTTTTTTAAGGAGCTAACGAACAAATTTAACAAAAAATTGTAAAATTGCATATAAATAAGTTATGTAAATTTTTAAAAACGTCGCATCTTTTTAACGAAACTTCGTAGAGCAAAACGGATGCCTATTGCGGATAAGGCATTTAACGGACTACAACTTCGGTAAATATGTTGTTCAATAAAACTAAATGTATCATAAAAATGTTTATAATAGTAAAAAAGGTGGAAAAAAAAAAGATAAAATGCAAAACAATGCAAATCCATCTGGACGCAATAAAATTAACATGTAACCACAAAATTACTTCTATAAGTGTTCAAAATGACCTCCATAATTTTCAATCACGTAATCACAAACAAAACATTATTTGTAGGAAATTTTGTTTTTGCACTCTATTCCTTATTTTCAGCTTTTCCGGAAAATCGGTTTGATTTTCAAAAAATTTCACGAGACCAAAGTTGTAGCCCATAAAATTTGCTATCCGGAATGAGCCGTCGGTTTTTTTGTACAACCTTTCGTTTTAAAGATACAGCGGTTGCAAAGTCTAAGAAACAATTAAATTTTTTACATTTTTTACATTTTTTTATACAAACTGCTTTATAACTCTCAAATCATTGCCTGTAGACAAAAAATAAATAGAACTAATTTTGTAGAGAATTTTATGCTCTATTAAAAAGTCTTAATGTATCTTGCAATAAAATTGATATTTTCGGCAATAGAGTCTTTTAAATGCAGAAGTGTAAAAAAATCAAGTAAGTGTTGATATCAGCTTAGCATTAGATTTTAGGAAAAAATTTACTTGAAATGTTTTCTTAGAAAAAGGTCCTCTATCACCACTTAAAATATTCGCGGTGATAACGGGGACACCCTGTATATGTTATGTCAAATTTTACGAGTACTGTCAGTGGTGCGTTAGGGGTGTGGTTTAATCTAGGTATATTAAAGTAACGCTACTGGTCGCCGAAATTCGTCAAAAAATTATCAAGACCAAAATATTTAATTCCCTCTACAAATTTATATTTTGGACCGATCGCAAACTCAGATTTCTTAGAAACAACCAATAAACGCATGAAAATCTGTTAATTATATCTGATATTATCAGTATATGATTATGTTTATTGGTCGTATCTAGGAAATCTGAGTTTGTTATTGGTCGAAAACGCAAATTCGTCAGGAACCTCTGACTGGGAATGTAAAATTATTACCGTGTAGTAATGCTCCTATTGGTAGTCTCTAGATCTAGAAGATTTAAGATTAGTGATTGGTTAAAAACGCAAATTTGACAGGTGAAGGAAATTTTCATTATAATAACGAACAAAAGTGGAATTTAAGGAGATATTAAATTCACTGAATTAATTTTCGCATCTCCTTCAAGAATTCACCAATGGAAATTGTGGATTATTTATGTTTAGTGGGCATCGTAGTATTCGTAGTTTCACCATTTAATGGTAATTTTTACTGATGATTTATTCTTATCATAGAAAATTCAGATTATTTAAAATTCTCTACATAATTAACACGGCTGTAAAATACAAAAGATCGCTAGGTGGCAGCTGTGCGTGTGGCACATACTACATGAAAGTGAGTTTCCATTTAGTCCCTCTTTAGCATACGCTCTTTTAGTATAATAGTGACAAACTCATTGAGCAACAAAGGCAAAAGACAAGTGTCGGGTTGCTCACATCAAAACAGTTTCACCGGGATGACACAGAGACCTCTTCAAATTTACATACGAATCGATATAATGAAAATATGCAAACACTGAATTATAATGTTCTAACACTCCACGATGCGATGGAACATTTCTGAGCCGACAAATACTAAACGATAACGGTGTGGCCGTTTTCTCACACTGTTTAAAAAGGGTTTGTCCATATCCAATTGCGAATATTACCGTTTGATATCGGACCCGAACGCGCGCGTGCACGGCGCTGCCAATGAATAACTAATGTCCTGACCCTGACCATGTAAATAAATATTAATTTTAAAATTGGTATGAAAATTATTGCTCCGTGCAGTTTTTCGTTCAACAATTTTCACTCAAACGTGGATATAAAATTGTAAGCTGTTTTTTCTAAAACTGTTAAGTAAGTACTATAATTCGTGCGTTCTATACTATAAATACCTATACAGGGTGGACCACATTCGATTTTTTTACGGGATATCTCGGGTTCGGGTACTGTAATAGTTGGCGAAAATTTGATTTTAGTCTCTTGGGCTAACTTTTAGACAGATTTTTTATATTGATTTCCATTTTGGCACTACAAGGCAAAAATGAAATTTCATCAATTTTGAAAATTTACTATAACTTCTTTATTTATTTAAATAGAGCTAAATGTTATACAGGTTTTTTATACAGATTTTTATGCTTAAACTACAATTAGAGAATGGTTTCAGATGTTTTGCTTAAGCATTAAAAATTCATAACTTGCCATTGTTATGGGGTCTTGTTGTTTATACGCATTTTTGAATAAGTTTAGTTGTCCCGCCAAGTTCTATTTCATTTTCATTATTCTTTCTCTTCTTAAATCACCTGTTAATTTCTTATATATTTTTTTAAAGCACTTTTTGACATGTAATGACACTTAATGTTATACTCTTCAAAAACAACAATGCTTGTTGTATACAACTACTGGGCCGCGGGTTGCATACAAATGTCAGGGGGGCCGCAGGTTGCACAGGCCTGATTTAAATTTACTTATTATGCATAACAAAATTAAAGGATAAATCAAAATAATTTTTTAATGGTGCAAGTAATCTTTCAAGGATGGTTAAAACGCTTTTCATTTGCAAGTGCAGACGATGTCTTTAGGGGTTGATAACAAAAAATTTGTCTGCTATGATTGTTAATTGGCGTTATTTAAACTTTTGACTTATCGCTAGTCTCTACTTGTTTGTTTCCTAGTTTTTAGTTACAAATTTCTTGAAGATGCATTCTTCGATGACTGATGAAACATCGATTATCATCATAACGTCAATACGATTGTGTTTAACAAATCAAATTGCTATTTTTTTAATACTCTCAAACGTGAGTGTTATGTAGTACGTTTATCCAATTTTTTGGTACATAAATAAATACACCTCAAAATTTTGTTTGTTTAGAGGTTTTATTCGCTCTTTTACACGTCTTTAAAGAACTGATTGTATTTTTCTACAAACTCGCTTATTCGAATTGGGCGCAATATTTAGTTTAGGCTGAGGTTTTGAGTGTAAAATAACCCATTATATTGAAGTTCTCTATACCAGCGTTTCTCAAACTTTTAAACATGCGATCCAAATAATTTTCTTTAAACTAAGGTAAATGGCTTAAAACATCTTATACACGTTATTTATGGCCAAATTAAGGATTATTAGTCTTAAAAAATGACTTAATTTTTCGCTCCAGTCAAGAGGGTCCAGGCAAATTTTTGCTCGAAGCGCCCAGGTGGATGGGGCGCGGAGAGAGGGTCTCCATCCCTTCAAGAAAATTTTTGAAAAAATACCTTTAGAAATGTCATTTTAAAGCATTTTAAAACAAAAATTTAAAAAGGAAAAATGGCATTTTTTATATAATTCAACTTCTTATTTTGATAACTAAATTGTCTTTTCTTTTGTATTTTTACTAAAATAGTTCCGTTTCGCGACCCAATAAAAATTTAACGCCCTTTCAAAATACATTGTTTTTGTAATTGTTTTAAATGTTTTTCTTTTTTGATTCTTTTAATCAGAACAACTGTCGCGATGTGTTGTATAATGTTATTTTTGTTTCAGATACATGACAACTGGCTGCAATTCTTTAAAATTAGTATTGAAACATTTTGGACCTGTCATCAAGTCGTGCATTAATTCTCCCGTTGGAAGCTTTGGCGTTGATATTTCACGCGAAGAAAGGTATCAAAAATCGCTTAAATGTTATGATAGTCTTGTCAATATTAGAACCCTATTATTAAAGAAACAAGCAATGCCTGGCGCATTAGGTAATACGTTTAGAGAAATCCATACATTACTTCAAAATACCATCGATTGAAAGCTCTCATTGAGTAATTGTTGAGGATAATATAATAAAATTTTAACAGGGAAAAGGTACTAAAAAAAAACTTATAGTGACGTAGGTGATATTGACTGCGTAGAATTTACTAGAAGGTGGCGTGAAGTTGAACAACGAAACGTTGTGGTAACAATTAATTTGTGTTATAACATTTTAATTTGTTTCTATTTAATTTTTGTGCTGTTGTTTTTAGTTAATGTTAGTTTTTGTGATTTTACGTATCCAAAAAATGTGTTTTAGTCATGTCTTAATTTTAGTGTAGCCGTTTTTTGTTTTAATGTTTATCTTTTTTTTCGCGTGACAATTTCTTACATTTATTTTGGCATGTTTGGCAGGGTACGGGAAACTGACATATTTACCATTCTAAAAGACGTTATTGCACAAGTATTAAATATTTTCATATAAAAAGTATTCGTAATTAACAAAATGTAAAATATCAACACAGTATAAGGTATTTAGATAGACAAAGAACAAATTATCCGTCCAAAATATTTATAAGAGATAGATTCATAATACCGTAAAGGGTGATAGGTTGTATGGATCTCCTCATGGGTTGACGAATTCCAAAAATTATTCATAATACCGTAAAGTGTGATAGGTTGTATGGATCTCCTCATGGGTTGACGAATTCCAAAAATATCCTAGTTGTTGTATCTAGAGGATTAGCAGCACCGCTTGCTCGTTTACAGTTAACACTGCTATCAGTTTTGTTCTTAAAGTTGGTACGTGAAGTATTCTCACTTATTTTATAAAACTTGGGATCAATTAAGGTCCAAATAGGTAAATATCCAGCCTGACTGTGGCTCATTTGATGCGCAAACAAATTTTCAACATTGAAAAAAAAAACCGAATAGTCATTCAACTTGTATACTGCGTTGGGTTAAAGTATTCAACATTTAAGAAGTAACATAAAAGCTTTCTGTATTATACTGTAGAAAGAAAATTAACAATTTTATTGATGTCAAGGGTAATGTCATATTCTTTTCGTTGGTTTATTTCGCTCAACAAAATTTGATATAAATCATTTTGTTACATCTAAAAGTGACAATAATTTTGCTAGTTCACAAACGCTGTAGTCATATTAAAAAAATGTACAAACGTTAATCTTTAATATTTATTTTTTTTTAAATCGTAGTTATATTTGATACTTAAAACATCTCAATTTTAGTTGTACTTTATTTCGTGTCTTATCGAATTAGCGCAAATAAACACAATTAAACCACTATTTTAACGAAATTGTGGTACATTATTTTCTAAAAATTTGACTCTTTAACAACGACGACAAAACTTTGGTATCATTAAAATTAATAAATTTCTTGTTATCTAAAGATGTGAAGAAAAATGACAGGTAATTTTTAACCCAAAAACTTTCAGATAATATTTTTGTTAGGGAGTTTTTTTGTCTCAACACGTTATGCAGAAGTGGCAAAACTTGCAGGCTTGAATAATTCATTGCTGCTTGTAATTTCGGCGATCCGATTTATTAACTAACCTAACTGTTCTAGTTGTGAACATGTTTACTGTTGGGTTATACAGGGTGTCCCAATTATACACCGCCAAAAAGTAGGTGCATATTCCTGACTTAAAATGTTGACCATTTGTCAAATATTTTGTTATCCGAAAATGCTTCCTTTTAAAGTTAGAGACCTCCAAAGTTGCAAGAAAAAAAAATCGATTACGTCCTAGCCGTTTAAGGTAGAGCTATCAAACTTGGCCGAAATGTTTAGGTGTTTCCTATTGACTTTGTGGGATAATTAGAAAGAAAACACGCAGTTGGAAGTATGATTTATAGTCAGGTCATCCGCTTAATTATGAACAAGCCTTAAGTCAATCATGACATTAGCCAACTAAGTTTAGTAAAAAAAATATTTGAGGTGCATAAACAGAGTTTTCGATGCATCTTTAGCGCTAATTTGCTCGAAAACGGCTACGTTTACAGCAAAAAACAAAGAGGGACGAATTTTTTCCTCTTAAGTCGTACTTTCTTATGGACGAATGACATTTTCAATTTTATTCCAGAGAAAAAAATTCTGAAGATGGTAAACGGATGACCTGACTATAAATCATACTTCCAATTACGTGTTTTCTTTCTAATTATCCCACAAAGTCAACGGGAAACACCTAAACATTTCGGCCAAGTTTGATAGCTCTAGCTTAAACGGCTAGGACGTAATCGATTTTTTTTTTATTGTAACTTTGGAGGTCTCTAACTTTGAAAGGAAGCATTTTCGGATAACAAAATACTTGACAAATGGTCATCATTTTCACTCAGTAATATGCACCTACTTTTTGGCGGTGTGTAATTGGGACACCCTGTATGTCCCCAAAAACTAAAGTGCAACAAATTCAAGCTAGTTTGGCTGGTAAAGTCGAATAAGAAAAATCTGTGTTTATAGATAATTCTTGTTATAAAATACGTATAATTTATTTATGTCGTTCTCTGAATTTTAAATGAATCTTTACGTTAACTTAATTAAAACTGATAATTAATTAATTTTTATTTTATAAAAAATTAATTATTAAAGATAAACAATTATAAATAATTGATTAGTGAATAAGTAAATTAAAATGCATGTATATTCCACACGTGTAATAATTCCGAGTAGTTTTTAATAATCAGTACAATAAAACAATATTGGTAGCAGTTCTCGTGGAAATCTCATTTTTTCACGCAAATAAATACTTCACTAGTAAGAATGCACAAATTTCATAGTTTTTTTTTCCATCTTCAATATTACAAATGTAGAAACGGCGGTGGTGCAGATCTTCTAATAAAATTCCGTACTTTAAGACTTTGTATTGTGAATGTATCTGTTCAGACCAAATCTATCATAATTATGTTATAACATGGCTGATACTTAATCCTAAAAGACTTTTAGTTTATAATGTCCCTTGCGTTGACTATTGTTAAATAATTTGCTAATGATATTTTAAATTAGGTATTTATTACTAATGTCAAGAGTTTAGACAATTTTATATATGTTGTGAATAAGTTTTAATTTTCGTAGATTTATAATTGTTTTAACAGCAAATTTATACAATATTACAATTTTATTTAGTGTTGGCTTTAATTCTTGCCCCCCCCCACAACTAATATGTGCCATTGTTTTGATGATGTATTTCCAATAAATTTTGCATGATAGTTTTATTTTGTTCGGCCTTGAAATTTGTAACAATCCTATAAAATAATATGTATACTACTATTGTAATAATGTTTATAATAAAAAAAATAATACACTATTTTTTTGTCTTATTTGTTCAAACGGTAGTGAATCTCATGGGCATCAGTGACAATTAGATTTGCATAAATAAAAAAAAGGTAACAGTAAAATTTTATGAAAGTTTCATGTGTCGATGAAATATACATTACAGTTGTCTTTCATATTAAGGTAAGTATTTCATATTATGGTGATTTGATTGTAAATTATTAAGGCAACGTAATATTTTCGAGTAGGCTATGAAGGTAGGCAGCGGTATTTTGGAACATATGAAAGATAAAATAAGAAAGTTATAATTTTATCATTTCCTTATGCATTTTTGACATTTTTTTATCCTAAAGGTTTAATCTAACCATTTTTACGTTGAAATCGAGATTTCTTAGCATACGTACACATGGATGGAATACCTTGACAAACAAAAAATAAACCAAACAGTATCTGTAACAGGTGATTTTGTCCGTAAAAGTGATTAGATGTCCGAGCTGAACGAAAAAACTAAAGACTTTTTACTGGAGGTACGCTTGAGTGACCAGTCCTTTGTCTAAAACAAATCAGTCGTTGCAAGAATATTGTTTCACGTAGAGAAACCACAGTGCTCTTTCTTTTTTCGTGTCGAATACAGCCGCGATGGTAAGGCAATTTTATCTCAGGCGACCACAGTCATGTTGAATGTCGTCTTCACGTTTATTGCTGAATATGAATACAACGAATTATGAAATAACCACAAAGTAATATGGATATAACTCAAGTAGGTTTATTTCAGTTCAAGTTCAGACTGTGGTTAAGATTTTTATAGGTACTAATGCGCTTTGCTACAATACGAGTTTGTTCAAACTTTGTGTACAATGTGTGAAGTAATTTTTTAACAAACCAAATCAAATTACTTGCGATAAATCTTTGTAAGTTAAACAGAGAATATAACGAGGACAAAGTGAGTTGCTTTACGTACAAAATGCTGTTAAGCTAAGAAGACTTATCTTCTGTAAGACCGAACTTGTTTTAAAAAACCTTAGTAGATCCATAATAATACTTTACAACACCATAAAATATTTGAAGTTGCAATAACTGTGAGAAATATGTACAATACATGTGCTCCTAATATTTTTTATTTAAGTACTTCCAAATCGTCAAGTCAAGACCATCGAGTTAAGTTCTCTTCGTCAGTAAATATCACTTTATTAACTTTTTGTCTCATTTTCTCCTATTCGATCAACATGACATAACAATCTTAGTTGTGCCCCTGGATGTTGTGTTTCATTGGTTGTACTTCCAGTTTTTCCCTATCAGCTTTATTTCTAATTTTATCCCTATGCGTTTACCTTAAATTTTTTTTAAACACCTCATGTCCATACTTCTTTCTGATCCAGGCTTTTTGATTTGATTCACATCCAATAAAAAATAATAAACAACGAAAAATGAAAATAGTTGGCGGTGCATTGAGAAAAGTGACGATTAATACGGCCAGGCAAATATAAGAGAACACCTTTAAGAAAAGAAGTATCGTGGTAGGATAGTGAAAAATTGAAATGAAATATTTAGTAATACATGCCATTGGTAAAATAACGTCAAAAATTAAAAGGAATGGAGGAAACTAGTGCATTTCCCTAACACTCAGCGAATGTTTTAGTGCTCATTATATTTGTATTAATCAACTCTTGAGCTGATGAAATAATCGACCCCACACACATCCGATATCTCTAGGGGAAAAACAGATTGCTACAAAAGTACGTTGCTCAGTACGTTTTTTATACAGTTTACTTATTAATCCTGTCAATGGTCTCTAAAAGAAAGACAGAAGAAATGCTCAGGATGAGCAGAGCAGCCACAGGACTCGTCACAGGACACTGTGGGCTAAACAAACACTTCTACATAATAGAGCTCGCAGAGACCGATATATGCAGAGGATGTGGTGAAGAAAAAGAAGAAATTCCTCTTTACGTAATGTACCAGTGTGAAAGATTCACACATTATCGGCGTAGACTTCTGGAAAAAGCCAACCAAGAAGAGTTAAGAAAAATACCCTTAAAGAAAATCCTGAAGTTTTTCAAAAACACAGGAGCTTGTAAAGGGGCCATCACCAGAGAGTACAATAGACCAATAGGTCGCAGTACAGGAACCCGAAAGGGGACCACCTCCGCGGAAATGATAAAATAATAAATAACTTAACAAGACTTGTTCCCAATTTAGGGAAATCACGTTTCGCATGAAAATGTAATAAAAGAAGACCACATTATTTTTGAAACTACTGTACAGGGTGGACAAGAGTTCGAATGTTTACGGGGGGGGGGGTATTTCGGTTACCGTAAAAGTTAGCAAAAATCTAATATCGGTCTCTTGGGCTATTTTTGTTATTTGAAAATCAAACATTATAAATGATTTCATAACTCTAGTACAGGGTGCACCACGACCTGAGATTCTTCGATAGCTCCTTTATTAATGAAAATATCAAAAAATGTTTAATACAAATATTGTGCGAACCTATTTCTACATAACCTAAAATTATTTTCAAATATACAGGGTGTTTCGTTTGACCTGGCACATATAAAAATTTATTTTTTTTAAATAGAACACCCTGTATATTTTTACATTTTTGGATTTCTCTTAAAATTTACTTTAAAAAATGTTTAAGGTTATATGGGTCTTAAGTCAACCGTTTTCGTAAAATTTACATTTTTGTGAAATTTTGAGCGATACAGCACTGTCAATTTTTTTTTACATTAAAGTTATTTAAAAAAGCGGTAAAATTTCGTTTAAAAATTAAATTGACAATAGATTAATTAACATTTTGCGCTAGCTACATTTAAAAAATATTATACAGGGTGTTTTTTTACGCTTGGTCAAACTTGTGAAACTTTAAACATCGATAAGTCATTTTTCTTAAATACAACACCCTGTATATTTTTACATTTTCTTGTAGAGAATTTAATTGTCTTTCGAAATTATTAAGCATGTCCTATACCTAAAGTTAATATTTTTCGAGCTATCTCGATTTTTATTAGTATTACTAAGGCAATTAAAATATTTTAAAGTGGGCCATGGACGTAAGTCGTAATTTTTTCAAAGAATTTTTAAACAACAGAATAAAAAGAGCTCCAACTTTAATTTTAGGCTAAAAATGTACCCCATTTTACGAAAATTATCGTATAAATTGTTCAAGATTATGTCCTTGTTCTACGCACAGCCGTAGACCTTGTCTGAAAGGCTCTAGCTCCCTTTATAACATTTCGGGGGGTTATACCATCAAAAGCAACACGAATCTGTTCTGCACATCTTCAGCAGTTGTTGGGGTGTCTTGATACACCTGTTTTATGGGTCCTCACAAAAATAAATCTATAGAGGTAAGATCAGGTGACCTAAGTGGCCAGGAGATTGGTCTACCTCGCCCTATCCATCTATTAGGATATTCTGTGTTCGGCAACTGCATTACTTCCTGTGTTTGCTTTTAATGGTATAACCCCCGAAATGTTATCAAAGTGCTAGAGTCTTTGAGACAACATCTACGACTTGTGCGTAGAACATGAACAAGGATATAATTTTAAACAATTTAGGTATACGATAAATTTCGGGGAAAAGGGGTACATTATTGGACTAAAATTAAAGTTGGAGCTCTTTTTTATTCTTTTGTTTAAAAATTCTTTGAAAAATTGCGACTTACGTCCATGGGCCCACTTTAAAATATTTTAA
The DNA here is from genome assembly GCA_947652605.1 of Elmis aenea. Classification (NCBI taxonomy): domain Eukaryota; kingdom Metazoa; phylum Arthropoda; class Insecta; order Coleoptera; family Elmidae; genus Elmis; species Elmis aenea. The sequence continues at coordinate 6,305,858 of OX393580.1, forward strand.
TTGCCTTAGTAATACTAATAAAAATCGAGATAGCTCGAAAAATATTAACTTTAGGTATAGGACATGCTTAATAATTTCGAAAGACAATTAAATTCTCTACAAGAAAATGTAAAAATATACAGGGTGTTGCATTTAAGAAAAATGACTTATCG
>OX393580.1:7554309-7718309 GCA_947652605.1 Elmis aenea
AAGCATCACGATGAAAATCTAAGAATTTTCAAAAGTCCAAAAATTTTAAAAATGACTGCACTTAGGTATAGGGAATGCTAATTAAAGTCCCTCTAAAATAACGTTTTACATCCAAATACGCTAAAAAAATTGACCATTGTATTTGAAATAAGATAGTAGACGTCAACTTCTGGTGTTTTCGGAAGTGTCGCCATCTTGAGAATAGTTTCAATAAACAGACCAGATGCCATTATGGTCATAACCAAAATTTCAGATCCATACCCTTTTTCATTCTTCATATATTTTTAAGTACCGGTCTCAATTAATCATCCTGTATAGTGTATATTGTAACAGTCAAAGAACAGTCTTTAATATTTACAAGTATAGTTAAATTTAAAATTGTACATCTGTGATGAAAAATCAGCAAAAAGTCTTTAAAATAAAATTTTAAAAAACAGGTGCTTGTACTTTACAGTATTATTTAATTGATGAGTGGGATATGTAGCTTTATTTTGATTTATGTCATTAACAATTTTAATTAAAACTGATAAATTTTTTTAGTGCCATAGACACATTTAAAATACATAAAATTGTTTTACATAGACGAAAATTATAGGACAAACATTGTTACAACACAGCACTTCAAAATATTTATTACAAATGCCCCCCCCCCGCCTATTATTGCAGAAATAATATTAGACGATTTATTAAAAACAATAATGCCAAAAATATCTGATAACATCCCTTTTTTAAAGAAATATGTAGACGATTTAATTTTAGGCGTTCCAAAATCCAAACTCAATAACATTTTAAACTTATTCAACAGTTACCATCCAAAAATTTAATTTACCTGTGAGACAGAAACATATTATTCAATAAACTTTTTAGAAGTCACCCTTTTCAGAGATAACAATAATGGTTCAATGTATACAAAAGCAAATCTAATCATGTCTAGAGCCCCTCAGATTTTAAACCATAATCGTAGCGTAACGAAACAGCACAATCAAAAATTTTAACAGCACACGTCAGCACAAGGCTAGCACAACACATCTGTCTAAAAAAAATGTTTAAATTACTTGGTGGGGGGGCTATCATGTCTACAGCCCCTTCAATTTAAAATCAAAATTGTAGTGTAATGGAACCAGCACAATCAAAAATTTTAAAAAAGCACGCCAGCACAAGGCTAGCACAACATATATGTCTAAAAGAAATGTTTAAATTACGTGGTGGGGGGGCTATCACGTCTACAGCCCCTCCAAATTAAAATTGAATTTGTAGCCTAACGGAACCAGCACAATCAAAATTTTTAACAAAGCACGCCAGCACAAGGCTAGCACAACATTTCTGTCTAAAAAAAATGTTTAAATTACGTGGTGGGGGGGCTATCATGTCCACAGCCCCCCCAAATTAAAATTGAATTTGTAGCCTAACGAAACCAGCACAATCAAAAATTTTAACAAAGCACGCCAGCACAAGGCTAGCACAACATTTCTGTCTAAAAAAAATGTTTAAATTACGTGGTGGGGGGGCTATCATGTCCACAGCCCCCCCAAATTAAAATTGAATTTGTAGCCTAACGAAACCAGCACAATCAAAAATTTTAACAAAGCACGCCAGCACAAGGCTAGCACAACCTTCTACATTAAAAAAAAAGTTAATTTCAAATGTGGGGGGGCCCAGGACATGGACCTGACAGTAACCAATACAATTAAGAAGCTTGCCTAGAGCCACAAAGTTAGGGCTCCATCAACATGTAAACGTCGAGGCGATCCAGCTCCTGGACACTATAGGATTAGTAAGAAGACGCAAAAGGGTTAAACCTTTTGAGTTAGCTTAAACAAAAGTTAAAAAGCAGATACTGTGCGGTTGTGTGCACGTTAATAATTAGAGTACTTATACTATATTAGCAAACTAAGAACTAATATTGGGTAAACCTTAGACTTAGTTTGAACATTATTAATTTAGGCTAGAATTAAAGTGCTCATTGGTCACAAAGACCAGTTTGCATTTTCATAAACTCTATTTTTTTTTTGTAAAAACGTCAGTGCTCTTAGTATGGCAACATTTATAATGTAATGACTAGTTATCTTATATCGATCACAGAGAAATTCTGGTCTACTTCAAGTAAAACATATTTTTGTTATGGAGGTAACTTAAATTAGCAAACAAATGGACATTCCTTTGAAAATGTTGTCACAACAGGAAAAGAATATTTTTCGAACGCATAATAAAGAGGCGAATTAACATTTTTTTAAAATGTATATTAAGGTCTGACTTGTAGCTTCCTTTTGTACAGTTTATTGCACCAAAGAATCGAGGGCTTGAAGGTCCTTGCGAGCCCAAACAGCGCTAACTTTCTATTTTGTCTGTTTTAGCAGAAACCCTGATATACACCAAGTTCCACCGAAACCAAACAAACTTATGTGCCACTTCCTACCGGCCAATAACTTAAATTTCGTCTAATCTGTTGATCTCTAAATTTGTGACGCAGCGGTGACTTCACGTACATACCCCATGAGTTTACAAATTATTCAAACGAAAATTAACATAACACAAACGCAACAACTGTATCAAAATTAACATACTTTGCACATGTCCAGGCCCTGTTGTTTCGAAACGTAAAGACAACTGCAAACGGAAACGTTTCTTTAAATTTATTCACGTAACGGTTTAGCACATCGACAAGCGATACAATTAAAGTTAATCTTCGGTGTGGCTGGGATAATAGATGTATTTAAAGGAGATAAAATTGTTTCATTAATTGGATTTTATCAAGGTGCACTGAACTTCATTATTCACGGCCGCTTAAACTCAAACAATGTTTCGATAGTGTCAGGGACCATAACCGAACCGTCTTTCTGGATATAATGAGTTTGAACACGACCAGTGATAAAGTAAAGCAAACAAAATGTTTATTATGGTAATGTTCATCACACAGAGGCTAAACTTAAGTCTTGAACGAAATATTGTTGATAAGTTGTCATAAAACTTATAAACGTATATTCTACGGATAGTTAGCTACGTGCTACAGTAAGACATTAGCAATCCTCTTATAATAATAAATAGTCGCCCTCCGCGAAACTTCGTACATTTATTCTTAACTTGCGGTTTTGATATATTGTCACATATTGCACATGTTATCAGGTAAAAATTCTTAACATTTATTTAAAAGTGTTACAAAACTAACATTCCCACAGCTAGGGATAAACTGCAAACCGTAAACTAAACCCAAAGCATTTCGCTTATGTAAAACGAGTGGTTTTTAAAGCAAATATAGGAAAGTTTTATTAATTACAAGATGGTTTACCCGGCGTTGCACGGGTGATTACAATTTAATTTACTGTTTTAACTTGAATAAGCCCAATAATTCCAAAACATACACAAATGACATACTCTGATCAATCATCTTTTCATTTTCTTATAATTCCTTAAAAAATAACTATTTATTGCTTAAAAATTGAATAATAACTCAAATTTATTTTCTTTCGTCTTGTTTCAATTAAAAATGTACTAATAAAAATAATACTACATGTACATTTATTACTAATTGTATACAAAACAATCTTTACTTGTGAAATACACCGCGCCGTATCGTGTTATGACCAGGTATTTGCCGACGTAAGATCGAATCCCGTCCAAGTAATTTTTTTTTTTAAATTGGTAATATGTGCTTGTACTTAAAGTTTGGCGTTAGATCTGCAAGGTCCTAAATAGTAACTGTGCAAAATTTGGTCCCGATCGGTCAACGGACCTAGGATTGTATAGCGAACAAACAAACAAACAAACAAACAAACACACAAACAAGCTCTTTTATATATATAGAAGATTAGTAACTGGCTCTTCGGAAGTAAACTCGGAACATGTTCTGAACTGCTTACAGGCACTCAACGTGCTAGGAAGCAGGAATAATGTTAAACTGGTATGGTGCCCAGGGCACACTAATATACCAGGGAACAAGAAGGCAGATCGCCTAGCCAAAATTGGCAGCGAGACACCTTTCTTTGGATCAGAACCCGCAGTTGGTACATCCTATGGAACAGCCAAGCGGTGTCTTAATGACATATTAATACAAGGGCATAATGCTCATTGGAAAAAAAGTTGCAGGATAAGCCCATTCTAAGGCTATTCTGTCAATGGTCTCTAAAGAAAAGACCGAAGAAATTCTCAGGATGAGCAGAGTAGACATCAGAGCAGCCACAGGACTCGTCACAGGACACTGTGGGCTAAACAAACACTTCTACATAATAGGGCTCTCAGAAACCGACATATGCAGAGGATATGGTAAAGAAGAAGAAACTCCTCGTCACGTACTATGCCAGTGTGAAGGATTCACACCCTATCGGCGTAGACTTCTGGTGATGGAAAAAGTCAACCATGAAGAATTAAGAGAAACACCTTTAAAGAAAATCCTGGAGTTTTTCAAAAAAACAGGTCTTCTTTAGGGGGCTATCACCAGAGGATACAATAGACCAATTGGTCGCAGTACAGGAACCCGAACGGGGACCACCTCCGCGGAAATAAATCAGTAACTGAAATATTAAAGATCATGAATTGTTTACACGAATTATCAAATTCCAAGGATGGGCATGTAGCTGACCATCTGGGCGTAGGTAATTGGGACGTTTCGCATCCAGGAACACAACTTAATTTTTTTATTATTCATTACTATTTGTGCCCTAATTCAAACAATTTTAGGAAAACAGGATTTGTACACCACAATATATTACTTTACAATAATTGCAAAATTTGAACCCAATAAAAATTTCTGATTAAAAAACCAACAGGGGTCGCACTTTTCAGTCCCCTGTGAAGGTGGTAGATGATTGAAAATATTTCTAAGGGAAACCTTTTAATACGTATAAAACATCTACCAAATATCATTCTCCTACATATTTCCAAATTTGAGAAATAAAATAAAAGCCTAATTTTACCGCTCTCCTTAAAAGGGAGGTGTAACTCCGAAAGGAGACGTCTTAGGAAGAAATTTTATAAAAAAGAACCCCCTTAATTTTCGATAAGGAATCACCTACCGAATATTTTCGCAATTATTTAGAAATACCCTGTATATTTAACGGGCGCTCTTTCTCAACAATTAGTCAGGCTCACTTAATAAACAAATTATTCTTCAAAAATCATTTAAGGTTATAAAAATTAACTACAATGGTGCAGTTGTTATTAATAATTATTAATAACACAAAACACGAAGGATTTAGAGCAGGGGTTCCCAAACTTTTGACCAAGCGGGACTAATTGTATGTAGACTCCGAAATACTTGGCGGGCCAATATATGTATGGTGCAGTTGTATTCAAAATTTCTTCCTCTTCCCAAAAATGTACAAATTTACAGTGTGCTTAATTTGAAATAATGACTAAGTTAGGGTCATTTCTGGCAAAACCAGAATTGAAATAATAGTATACATACTTATGTTTAAATAATCCGGTTTTTTACGCATATTATATGTCTTAAAATTGATTTAATTAAACACAGAATTAAAGAAAAAAAGAGGTATAGGTATATATATTTTTTTGTAAGTTATGAATGAATTCGAAATGATTTTCCTTTGTCCCCCAATTTACAAATTAACGATATCAAAGCACATTTACTTTCCTGGAAATAATTGGGTCAAATGAGTTAAACGCTGCACTTTGAAATATCATATTACTTAACTTTATATGCACGCTTCACCGGTAAAATGATTTCATTGCTTGATGTAAACGTAAAATTATATTAATTTAACGCGAACTAACCCCTCAATTATACAAGGAGGTTTGTGTGAGATCCGCCATAAAACCAATTACACTTCCGTGAACGTTAATAAATTGAAATTTGCATAGGTCGTTATAATAAAGTTTTTGTGTAAAAAATATAAAGTGTCAACTGCAATATAATTTTGAATATAATTTGGTTTTTATGGTACCCGTAAAAGAATAAAATATTTATTTTTAGAAGTTGGAAACTTTGTCTGCAAATACGGATTGGGGGCATAAAACACCAAATAAATATAGACTTCTGGTGCGTCCAAGTAGGGCACTGGCCCTAAGCAAATATAAAATAATTATCACACACGTGTAAAGCGGCAGTTTTTTCTTCTTTGCGCACATAACTGGTAGTTTTATTATAACTTCACAGCAACTGTGCCACGTTTTGAATGACACCAAAGTATGTCGGCGTCGCGTTAATAAAAAAATTATTATGTGCTGGATAAATATTTTGAATATGCATATTATTTTTAGTTCAAAAATAGCTTCGTGACTAACTTTAAAAGCGAACTTTTTATTTAACTGCTTTTGTTTATTAAAACGCGCATAAAACTTTTATGCTCAGGTATTATTTATGTAACTCGTAATGTTTAGTTTTATGCTTGTTGGTTTAAATTAATTAAAAACAGGGGCAGATTACTGGCGCGATATATTGAAAAATTTCTGTCGCCTTTTTACTTAAAAATAAGTTTGTCAATTTTTTTTTTTTAAATCCCAGTATTTTGCAATTTGTCCAGGGACATTCAGCAATTTATTATGGCAAAGTACTGACGTGCTGGAGTATGTCCAGTGACATATCTCCTTACAATTTACTTAGATTTTTGTGGTCTCGATGGTTTTTGCTATGCTACTTAAAATCTGTTAATGAGGTTTTCAGGATTATAACGCTTTAGTCTACGATGTTGGTTGTTTTTTGAGAGAAGTGGTTTTGCCAGTTTGTGGGGATGGCCATAGAGTCTCTGTCGGTATTTAGCACAGTAATTCCGCACTTCTTGTTTAACCGATAACACCTGAAGATCGCGTTGGATTACCTCATTCGGCACGTACCACGGCGCGTTCACAATCAGCCAACACTTTTGACTGGAATCTTTCAAGTATTTCAAAGTTTGAGTTAGAAGCCGATCCCCACAATTGAACACCGTAGGTCCAGATAGGTTTTAGGATAGATTTGTAAATCAGGAGTTTGTTTTCAATAGATAACCTGGATTTCTTTCCCATAATCCAATACATTTTTTGTAGGTTGAGACCGAGTTGCTTTCTTTTTGTAAGTACTCCATGTTTTCTCCAAGTTAGTCAGTCTTCTGTCCAGGTGGATACCTAGATATTTTTCTTCTTCAGCTTGAGTAAGTTGATGATTGTTTAGCTGTACAGAGGGACCTTTTTCAGAGTGAAAGTGATCTGAACTGACTTTGCTTCATTGGTTTTAATGTGCCACCTTTTTAGCCACGACTGAACTTCATTTAGGTTATTTTGCAGTATGTAAGATGCTACTATTGGATCTCTGTGCCTAACTAGGACAGCAGTGTCATCCGCATAGGTAGCGGTCATGCTGTTTGCTGTAGTTGGTAAGTCAGCTGCATATAGTAAATATAACACTGGTCCCAATATGCTGCCCTGTGGTACACCTAATTTTACTGGGCACAACAATGAGTATTCCTCCTTGTGTTTTAACTGAAAATATCTATTTTCCAGGTATGATATGTTGTCTGGGAGTATTTTTCTAATTTTGTACAGCAGTCCTACATGCCAGACTTTATCAAAGGCTTGATATCTAAAACTACTGCTGTACAATAATCATTGTCGTCGAATGCTTGAGTTATCGTGTTTGTTATTCGATGTACTTGTTCGATTGTATCGTGCTCACATCTAAACCCGAATTGGTGGTCTGGTATACTTTGTTTTACTTCCAGGTTCCAGGATATATTTGATTTTCCCCAAGAATAGCTTCTCAAATAGTTTAGAGAAAATTGGAAGCAAGCTGATAGATCTATACGAACATCGTTTACTGGCTTACCAGGTTTCGGGATCATGATTATTTGGGCAGCTTCCCATTATATTGGAAAGTGTCTTATCACTCTTAACTAAATTACAAAATTCTACAAAATTTTATTATAGAATATACATTTTTACCTCACTATTTATTTTTATAGATGTGCGTGCTTTTATAATACACTTAATCGCCGTTTATTGTGATCACTGGTTTTTAGAATAAGCCGCTTTATAGAATCAAGTTTAAAATGACCTATTTGAAATGGTAAAATCAGTGGCGTACCTAGAGATTGTAACGCCCGAGGCGGTTACTTGATTTTTCTGAAAGCAAGCAGAAATCGACACAAAAAAGTGGGGGGAAATAAATTGCCCCGCAGGCAATTTTTTTTTAATTTTAGATGTTCAAACGTGTTCTAATGCAGTTAGATAAAGTAGAGTACTTTACCATCATCCAAAATTAGTCTTACGGCAGAACCTTTTCTGATTTTTATTTCTTTTAATCAGACCACCCCCGACCTCCATGAAATTATGTTTAAATAAGGGTAAGAACTTTCCCTAATGGTTTACATTTAGGTAAAGGAACACATACAAAATATATTTAGCAAATTTACAAAAATTAATAATATAAATATAAACATAAAATTCGAAAAAAGTAACACCATTTTAATTTTAAAATAAATTCTCGATTTTTTTCTTAGCCAAACCGCACTTACTTTTTGAATAATTTTATTGTTATGTGTTTTAATCTTTAGAATAAAATGCGTAAAAAAATATCCACCATAGTTCTTATTTTTCAAAGAACACAGGTCCAAGGAGGAGTAGATTTTTGTAACGCAGTATTTAAGTAAATGGATGAAGCCTGCTTAACCAGGGTAATCTTAGGTTAATCGATTTTGCAGCTTAACCTCTAACATTTGGATAAGCTTAGCATTACCAAAGTAATACTGACTTTAACCAAGACCTTTAACTAAAAGTCTTAAAAATAATGTAATTATTGTACCCACTGTTATCAGATAACGATATAGGTTTATATTGCACTTTCTTTGAACATAAAGGACGACATTTTCGTATAAAAAGTATTTAAGATTTAAAGCTCTGCAAAACTTGACAACTAAGTAGCATATATTTCCAAGAGATAATAATGAACTATGAACTACTTCAGTGATTGCCCCCCAAGTAATGACAGTCAATCTTCGCCTGTAGTTGCTTATTTCTATACCTGGTGCAAATTGGCGTTGATTGTTAAAATGACGAGCTTGATTGAAGAGCTTTCGTCGGGATCACCTTCTTGACCTCGTTTTGAACTAGGCAAGAGGTGATGGAGATGGGCAACACGTCAATACCTCACTTGAGAGCTTGAAGCTGTAGCTCTTATATATATATACACACACAAGGGTGATATACTAAGGACAGATATTGTAAAATAACATAAACCTTAACAAATTTTTATTGGTAAAAAAGAATAGCAAATTGTTACAAGAATTTGAAAAAAATTACTTAAATTAAACTGATGCAAATACAAATTTAAAAACGATCTTTTAGTCCCTAAAAGGAAAAAAATGTAAGAGAACTAAATCTTTAAAATAGAATATATTTTTTATAATTTAGCAACATTAAATACTGATATACTTTGAAGCAATATACCAAGTTCTCATCTAATTTCATAATTAAAAACTTTTTGTCAATTGCATCAGATATTCAGATATGAAAGTTAAATAAATTGCAGACAATATTTATCGCCAAGTGTTAATTTTGATGAATATAAAGTGGAGTCTATTGCTTCATTTATATTAATTAGAAACATTAAATTGTCTTCCTTAGCGTGCTAATAAATTTATGTGTAGGTAATCATTTAGTGCAAGCGGAGTTGGCACAATATTTGCAATTAAATGAAATTAACGTAGATAAATCAAGCAATATGGATGGCGCAATATTATTACTTGCAGAACTTTTTACCAAGAAATTGTGCTTCTCAATGTTTAAAGTTAAAACGCAGATTTAAATTTATTGAAAACTGAAGACCCAAAACAAATTTTAAATGTGTTACAGAACAAGTTGACTAAGTGGCATTGAATTTAAATGTAAAATTAAAAATAAATCAATTAAATAATTCCCAAAACAATTATGTAGTTTTAATAAGATTTTGATAATATATTTTATACAATATTACACAATGGTACGTGTTGTTGATTATTTTTAATTAATTGTGTAAAAATTTATTTTATTAAGTAAAAATACATAACACAGTACGAAAGTCTTAAATACACTTTTATAGGAATTTAAAAAAAAAGAAATCAAATCGAACATAAATGTTATTTAATCAGTTGGTTTGTTCCACCAAGGTCATGTACGATCCAATGTACTATTAGGATTCTGCGCAGTATCGATATCGCGTTTCAGCACAGTCTGTTAGTTCACCGGACGGTTAGTCGGCTGTTCCAACTGTTATAAAATGAATACATGAACTAGTCAGTGTACGGTCAAAACAGTACTTGAACGAAAGCATATACTAGCGCTTGGATTTTTACCCGCATGCGCTGTTCATAACTAAAGTAAGCTCTGGTAGCTATGCATCGCCCTCCCAATCCCATTTAGTACTGAATTCTTAAGGTGTTTACTTTTGCGATGCGCACATTTCTATGAACCCTATAGACACAAATGTCATTTACAGTTGGGCCAGTCGTAAAAGCGTTCCAACAACGGCTAATACTGGCCAATACATTTATTAGTACATAGTTCACGCATGCGAATAAACCAGTTTATGTACTTATCCATGAATTGGTTCTAAATCGCTTGTTGGAACAAACCTAGTATGTCTCCGTGTATTTTACATGGATTTTACAATTAACTGTACTTCACATACAGTATCTGAATAATCAAAACAATAATTGCACATTTGATATAACAGAAAGATTACCTGAATCGTAGAGTCCATGGAATCTCTGTTGTTTAAGAAGCACTGGTTTGTTGTTGATTCGAAAACATGAAATAAAATACTTTGAATTTCTCAAATAAATCCTAAATATTGCGTAACATGCAAATTGTGTTTATTCGTTTGAATGCTAGGCTAATTAATTATTGACCTAAAATAACAGAACATTTTTAAATTCCATTCCGATAAAAACGAACTAATGCAAATTAATTGTTGGAAACAAATTACTGCTTCGCTATTGTACTTAAAAACAGTTTAAATTTATTTTCCTTTGCAAAAATTTGTGTATGAAAATTTTATTACTTTTTTTGCAATTTGTAGTTTCTTAGATATGTTTCTTACCTCCGTAAAAGAATATTAAATCGTTTGTGTATATGCTGTCGTCACTTTACTAATTTAACCGACTCTTTACATATATGTTTCCTATAATAATGAAGTTATACATGTTTTGCGTTGGATTATTATAACCCTATGCATGAGTGATGATAGAATAACTATAAATTTACCATCAACAAAATTTTATTACTTACTAAAATTTAGTACTTTAGTTTGAGTGTCCCATGTACCACACATGTTCGTTATTACTTTGCAAAGTGCATCATAATACAGGTATGTTATATGATAAGTAGTTTGCGACGAACGTACATTGCATCAGAATTGCATAAACCAAAATCATACAAAATCGATTGTTTTTAAAAAAAATTATTGAAAGTTGGCCACAAACTCGTTACTCAGTATTTATAAACTTGCAAACCTTTCCTGGAGTCAATTGGATATTGTAACTTGTAATTTTTTCTCGTGGAGTAGATATAGATATAAAGTGAAATGTTAGTACTGAAGAATTATTAGATTTGGTAGGGATGAAAGGAACTACAACATGTTAGAATCTCTATTTTGTATTAAAAACTGATTTAGAAATAAAAAATGAGGAAATAACTTAATTACGCTTCATAAAAAAATCTGTTTCAAAGTTTCTCCGGACCCTTCACACTTAGAAGAATCTCCATATCCACTAGAAAGTGGTGCGGCCCGAAACGATTTTATAAATTATGTCAATATTTGTAAGTAAATAACCAAAAAAAGTGGGCAGTTTATTACTGAAAAGCTACTCCAAGTCATATATGTAAAACATTTTTCTTCCTGATTATTATAAATAATTAAATAATATTGGTGACCAAAACATACGTTTGGGAAATACAACCTTTCTATCGCGATTTTATTTTAATAAACACAATAACATAATTTTTAACTTGAATTTTGTAGTATGATTTAAGAAAACAAAGGTAATCTATGCATAATTTTACTTTTAATTTATTAACAGAAGTTCTGCTACAAAAAATGCTTTCTCAGTCTCTATTGATGTGTGTTAAATTGTAGAATTTTGTAATTTAGTTAAGAGTGATAAGACACTTTCCAATACAATGGGAAGCTGCCCAAATAATCATGATCCCGAAACCTGGTAAGCCAGTAAACGATGTTCGTATAGATCTATCAGCTTCCTTCCAATTTTCTCTAAACTATTTGAGAAGCTATTCTTGGGGAAAATCAAATCTATCCTGGAACCTGGAAGTAAAACAAAGTATACCAGACCACCAATTCGGGTTTAGATGTGAGCACGATACAATCGAACAAGTACATCGAATAACAAACACGATAACTTAAGCATTCGACGACAAGGATTATTGTAAGGCAGTAGTTTTAGATATCAAGCCTTTGATAAAGTCTGGCATGTAGGACTGCTGTACAAAATTAGAAAAATACTCCCAGACAACACATCATACCTGGAAAATAGATATTTTCAGTTAAAACACAAGGAGGAATACTCATTGTTGTGCCCAGTAAAATTAGGTGTACCACAGGGCAGCATATTGGGACCAGTGTTATATTTACTATATGCAGCTGACTTACCAACTACAGCAAACAGCATGACCGCTACCTATGCGGATGACACTGCTGTCCTAGTTAGGCACAGAGATCCAATAGTAGCATCTTACATACTGCAAAATAACCTAAATGAAGTTCAGTCGTGGCTAAAAAGGTGGCACATTAAAACCAATGAAGCAAAGTCAGTTCAGATCACTTTCACTCTGAAAAAGGTCAACTGTCCCTCTGTACAGCTAAACAATCATCAACTTACTCAAGCTGAAGAAGAAAAATATCTAGGTATCTACCTGGACAGAAGACTGACTAACTTGGAGAAAACATGGAGTACTTACAAAAAGAAAGCAACTCGTTCTCAACCTACAAAAAATGTATTGGATTATGGGAAAGAAATCCAGGTTATCTATTGAAAACAAACTCCTGATTTACAAATCTATCCTAAAACCTATCTGGACCTACGGTGTTCAATTGTGGGGATCGGCTTCTAACTCAAACTTTGAAATACTTGAAAGATTCCAGTCAAAAGTGTTGGCTGATTGTGAACGCGCCGTGGTAGGTGCCGAATGAGGTAATCCAACGCGATCTTCAGGTGTTATCGGTTAAACAAGAAGTGCGGAATTACTGTGCTAAATACCGACAGAGACTCGATGGCCATCCCCACAGACTGGCAAAACCACTTCTCTCAAAAAACAACCAACATCGTAGACTAAAGCGTTATAATCCTGAAAACCTCATTAACAGATTTTAAGTAGCATAGCAAAAACCATAGACCACAAAAATTTAAGTAAATTGTAAGGAGATATGTCACTGGACATACTCCAGCACGTCAGTACTTTGCCATAATAAATTGCTGAATGTCCCTGGACAAATTGCAAAATACTGGGATTTAAAAAAAAAATTGACAAACTTATTTTTAAGTAAAAAGGCGACAGAAATTTTTCAATATATCGCGCCATTAATCTGCCCCTGTTTTTAATTAATTTAAACCAACAAGCATAACTACCTTCCGATTTTTTTCGCAATATTTTAGAAACACCCTGTATGTGTTTATCGAAATTATAGAGCGATAAAAGCATTTTTATCATGATAGGTGTGATTATCAACAATACGTTCTAACGAATCTAGTTAAGGAAACTGTACTTTTCTTCGCTAAAGAATCTATCTTGTTACAAGCTGAACAACCTCACAAAAAGAACGAACAAACCAGTATCAATGGGGCTGTTTCATTAAAGGTAGAAATGCAGGTTTACACCGCTGGTTAACTATTGGATTGAAGTCTAGGAAATAATTGGTACGGATTGTGGTGCTGCGTCACCGCACGCTTTTATCCGCGCCGACAGGGAACTAAGACATAGTTGGCACATTCCAGACATTCGAAAAAATGGAATGCGCATTGAAATTACGCTTAATTTATTTTTCAATGCCTACCGATACATTGTTTCTTCAGGAAATATGTAACTTACTTGTAGTTATTTATTATATTGTCCTGTATTTCTATTGTTTATTAGCAGTTTGAATAAAATTCCCAACCATAAATGGTTAAAGGTAAAAGTAAACTAGTAATCGATTCTTCAAGTGCGTTAACGAATAATGAGACAACTAGTTTTAATTTAAATTAGTGTAACTGATAATCTTACTGTTAGTCGATTTCATACCTACTTCGGTGCATAAAAATGCAATTAAATGGCTACTTTTTTGAAAAGTATTGAATATCTCAACAACTACGGGGTTTAGACATAGGACACCCCCCCCCCCATAATAATTGAAGGGGAAAAAAAATGCTATCGAATAGCATAATAAAACAAGGGTGTTTACATTTGAAAAAAATAAGTTATGTCACTTTGAAGTTTGGAAAGTTTGGCATTTTTTTGTGAACACCCTGTATCAATAAATTTTTATTTTTTATTTTTAAAATGTTGCTCCCTAACCGAACTAACATTATTGATAAAACTTATTTCTTAACTTCAAGAAACGAGGTCGCTACGATTTTTTAAAGTTGGGCCTGCTAATGTCAGATTTTTCGGAAAAAAATTAATAAGTTGGCAACCCTGACACAAAATCAAAAAATGAAAAGACATTCATGTAGAGGTTAAAAAATGACATCCGAAGACCTAAAAATATACAGGGTGTTCCATTTAAAAAAATCTTTGTTTTTGTTATGGCACGAAAATGGGACACCCTGTATAGCTAAAAATAATTTTAAGACGTAGATCTTTTGAAACCAATAACTTTTTGTATTTAAGTTTTTTTTCTATCTCCTACGGGCGGGGCGCTATGAAAGCCCGACGCACTAATGCAGGACCCTGTATAATAAATAATTTCACGTATCACTGAAGTCCGTCAAATATGCAATAATAAAATTTTTTACGAATATCTTTAATATATTCGTTAGACAATATGTCATAAATGGAAATTTAAAACATTTTTACATCGTTTCATTTTTCAATCCTTTAAAACTTAGATGTTTTTTATTAATTTATATTTCCGCATGCAGTAAACCAGTTCCGTGAGTTTTAATAAAAGTACTTGGCATCCTGAATTACTCATCAACAACATTATTAAAAGTTGTATACGAGCAGGTTTTATCTATACCAAACGAGCAAAAGTTTAATAGGATTACGTTGGGATTCCTCCACAAACGATTCTGCAAAACATCCAACACATCCATTTACTTCTGTTTATACATATAACGTTTAGTTATAGTTTAATAGAATTTTAAGAATTACAATTAGTAAGTTAAACTTTATTTGACTTTTGAAATTTAACAATTCTGATAGTAACTAGGGATTGTAAATTTACCGACTTTTTGAATTACCGGTAATTCGGTAAAACTGTCAATCAAAACCGGTTTACCGGTAATTTACCGGTAAATCATATTATTATATATATTTATATTATATTGTTTCTTTTTAGATTTTTTGCGGTTACTAACATTTTTAATGTAGTTTTCGGAGTTTATCAGCGTCTCCCCTATAGTGAGAGCTTGCCGAAACGTCGAGCCAATTTAAATATTACCCGGATAAACTCCGAAAACCATATTAAAAATAAATATATTTATATACATTGAAGCCTAAACTATCCCAATTAGTTTCATACAATATATTAGTTAACAGCCATTAACGTATCTAATATATTTTTATGTAATATTATTATAACACAATATAAAATGACAATATACAGGGTGTGTAAAAATTGGCGGAAGGGCTACACGGGGCGATGTTCTTCGTAAAATTCTAAGTCGAAAATCTTAATACGAAAATGTTGTACCACGCTTGCTGTGTCTGCAAGAGGTCCTCAAAGCTTTGACATTTAGTCCTTTAATAGGCGTTATTATTTAATACTTGCAAATGAAAAAGCTGAAATTTGGAATAAAAATAGATTTCGAATAGTATTTTTTCCTAGATATTGTGTTCTTCCTTTCAAAAATTGGTGTTGAAAATATGTAAATCACTGATTTTAATGACAGTAATACATATGGCAACATTGTCCTTAGCTGTCATCTCTGTTTTTCTCGTAATTATTTCTTGTTTGTGTTTTACGATACCCAAACGTTTGCAGCTATGTTTACGAACTGAAGGCTTTCAGTTCGAACAAAAAATGTAAATACCTAAGTAAAAATTATTGCTAATAAAAAAATGTCCAAACGCAAATGAATGTATGCAATGTTGCAAATTTTTTTTTTTCTTTAAATGGTTCCTGAGGTCATAGAAAGCATGCTACAACATTTTCGTATTAAGATTTTCGACTTAGAATTTTACGAAGAACATCGCTCCGTGTAGCCCTTCCGCCAATTTTTACACACCCTGTATAATATATATAATAAAAATATTACAAAAAACATAATCCAGCATTACAAAAAACACATGAAAATAAAACTATTCTGAACATAAAATATAAAATGATTTAACATAATATACCTATGTTGTCAAACTATTAACAAGATTTTTTATTTTAAACTTTTCTTAAAAAATAACCACGTAGAAAATATAATTTATCTTAACTATCGTCTCCTAATTGCGACCTAATTTTTGTACAAAATAATCCAGCCGCGGAAAAAGCTTTTTCGGATTCTACAACACTAACTTGTTGGTCGAGTAGTGAGTAAACAATCATATGCCGTTTGTATGTTTTTCCCTTATTTTTTCTCTTTGAAAATACGTCAATTTTTTTCGATTATTTGATTTAGATTTTTATCATGATTAGAAAGATATTGTAAATTTACCGGAATTACCGGTAAAAAATTGGCAAATTACCGGTAAAATTTGAAGAGCATTTCTTGCGATTTACAATCCCTAATAGTAACGTCTCGTATTTCACGTTTAATACGTTTTATATTGCAAAATGTATTAACTTTTTGTTTTAAACTCTTGTTTTTATCGTTAATTCACTTCATTATTGCTGCTAAGAATATAAAAAACAGATTCTCTTAATCGGTTCTTCTTGTACCTTTCGGTGTCGAGGTATGCTGTTCTATTTCTGTATCAAGTTTCTCCACTCCTGCCTATCGTTAGCTAATTGTGGCACATCTCTCCGGCTGGCTCCTTTTTCTTCTAGTCTCTGCCTCACTTCTTTTTCCCATTTTATTCTTGGTCTTCCTCTTTTTCTTTTTCCCTCCATCTTTATTTTCCTTCCTATTTTCGCGTATCTACTTTCTGGCATGCGCACTAAATGTACAAGCCATCTTTAATTGATTCGTCTTAAAATTTTCTTATGATGTACTCTACAATTTATTTCTTTATTGCTTTAATTATTATTTACAGAGCACTTGTTCACATTGCATGGAACACTGGTTTTCCATGGAAACAGTTTATTACATAACTTTAATAATTATTGTGAGATTGTGACGAATTCAAAATATGAAATAAACTTTAGAATAAACATTATTCAGCAATATACAGGGTGCACCACGACCCTGAGATTCTTCGATAGTTCCTTTTTTAATGAAAATATCAAAAAATGTTTAATACAAATATTGTGCGAACCTATTTTCTACATAATCTAAAATTATTTTCAAATATACAGGGTGTTTCGTTTGACCGGCACATATAAAAATTTAATTTTTTTAAATAGGACACCCTGTATATTTTTACATTTTTGGATTTCTATTAAAATTTACTTTAAAAAATGTATAAAGTTATATGGGTCTTAAGTCAATCGTTTTCGTAAAATTTACATTTTTATGAAATTTTTGAGCAAAACAGCACTTTCAATTTTTTTTAACATTAAAGTTATTTAAAAAAGCGGTAAAATTTCGTTTAAAATTGAGATTGACAATAGATTAATTAACGCTTTGCGCTAGCTACATTTTAAAAATATTACACAGGGTGTTTTTTACGCTTGGTCAAACTTGTGAAACTTTAAACATCGATAAGTCATTTTTCTTAAATGCAACACCCTATATATTTTTACATTTTCTTGTAGAGAATTTAATTGTCTTTCGAAATTTTTAAGCATGTCCTATACCTAAAGTTAATATTTTTCGAGCTATCTCGATCTTTATTAGTATTACTAAGGCAATTAAAATATTTTAAAGTGGGCCATGGACGTAAGTCGTAATTTTTCAAAGAATTTTTAAACAAAAGAATAAAAAGAGCTCCAACTTTAATTTAAGTCCAATAATGTACCCCTTTTCCCCAAAATTTATCGTATAAATTGTTTAAAATTATATCCTTGTTCTTGTTCTACGCACAGCCGTAGATGTTGTCTCAAAGACTCTGGCACTCTTGATAACATTTCGGGGGTTATACCATTAAAAGCAACACAGCAAGTAATGCAGTTGCCGAACACAGAATATCCCAATAGATGGATAGGGCGAGGTAGACCAATCTCCTGGCCACCTAGGTCACCTGATCTTACCCCTATAGATTTATTTTTGTGGGATCCCATAAAACAGGTGTATCAAGACTCCCCAACAACTGCTGAAGATGTGCAGAACAGGATTCGTGTTGCTTTTGATGGTATAACCCCTGAAATGTTATAAAGGGAGCTAGAGTCTTTCAGACAAGGTCTACGGCTGTGTGTAGAACAAGGACATAATCTTGAACAATTTATACGATACATTTCGGTAAAATGGGGTACATTTTTAGCCTAAAATAAAAGTTGCAGCTCTTTTTATTCTTTTGTTTAAAAATTCTTTGAAAAATTACGACTTACGTCCATGGCCCACTTTAAAATATTTTAATTGCCTTAGTAATACTAATAAAAATCGAAATAGCTCTAAAAATATTAACTTTAGGTATAGGACATGCTTAATAATTTCGAAAGACAATTAAATTCTCTACAAGAAAATGTAAAAATATACAGGGTGTTGCATTTAAGAAAAATGACTTATCGATGTTTAAAGTTTCACAAGTTTGACTAAGCGTAAAAAACACCCTGTATAATATTTTTAAAATGTAGCTAGCGCAAAGTGTTAATTAATCTATTGTCAATCTCAATTTTAAACGAAATTTTACCACTTTTTTAAATATCTTTAATGTAAAAAAAAATTTAAAGTGCTGTATCGCTCAAAATTTTCACAAAAATGTAAATTTTACGAAAACGATTGACTTAAGACCCATATAACCTTATACATTTTTTAAAGTAAATTTTAATAGAAATCCAAAAATGTAAAAATATACAGGGTGTTCTATTTAAAAAAAATTAAATTTTATATGTGTCAGTCAAACGAAACACCCTGTATATTTGAAAATAATTTTAGGTTATGTAGAAAATAGGTTCGCACAATATTTGTATTAAACATTTTTTGATATTTTCATTAATAAAGGAGCTATCGAAGAATCTCAGGGTCGTGGTGCACCCTGTATGTGAGATTAACATGTTAAACAATCATTTCTGTGTATATAGTGTTTTATTGCTTTTGGCTCTTCCTCGTCCCATGATGTAGCAATTTTATATTTCCTGCTTATAAAATTTATAGCTAAAGCAAACGGAAGATTTCCGTTCCAGGGTATGGATATAAACAGCAGCTTTATAATAGAATATTATAGTAAAGCAGTACAAATTGCTAACGTGCGCTTTGTGACTGCACTATAAGGGTGTAAGTCTGACATATCAGGATAAAGGGTGAATGTAAGGCTACGGAGTACACGCGCGGCTCCGAGCGCCCCATTGGAAATACATTACGGTGTAGGGACCTAATCTAACCTCGCATCAGATACATTTTGCACCCTCGGGAATGCGATATTGACTAGTCTGCGGTAGCTACAAACTACAAGGTTTAGTCTCGTGCTAATTCTTGCTATTGAATATTGCAATTAGATTTAATATTTAATAAATTACACATGTCTGCTGGTAATTAATTATTGTGAAACAGTTATCTGTATTCGAGGTACGCGAATTGCGTGTAATGCGATTAAGATTGTCGACCAAACTCGACAGGGCGTGGAATGTTCTAATTTAGTGAGGAATATTGCAGTTAGAAATTGATTACATCCCGTTAATTAACAATAACATTGTTGCTAAAGATTACCGAGCTATTAAACTGTTTGATTATTCCCAAGAAAATGCAGTAGCTAGTTATCCACAGTCAGAAAACCAAATGTTTGATTTATTTAATTAACTAAAACCAAAATTTGTATTTGTTGTCTTTCTATTAATCAAGAAATCTTAGATGCAAAGAGGCATTATCATTAGGTAAATTTTTGTTTTCATTTGTGCATAATTTTTATATAACACGTTACAGGGTGGTCCAAATTCGATGGAATTACATCGGTATCTCGCTTAATAGTCTAGATAGAGAAACGGTTAAATTACCAAAAATGTGCAGTTTTTTGGGACAAACTATTATTATTTGCGCGGAGGTGGTCCCCTTTCGGGTTCCAGTACTGCGACCTATTGGTCTATTGTACCCTCTGGTGATGGTCCCTCAAAGGAGTCCTGTGTTTTTGAAAAACTCCAGTATTTTCTTTAAGGGTGTTTTTCTTAACTCTTCTTGGTTGGCTTTTTCCATCCCTAGAAGTCTACGCCGATTGTGTGTGAATCCTTCACACTGGCATATTACGTGAAGAGGAGTTTCTTCTTCTTCACCACATCCTCTGCATATGTCGGTCTCAGAGAGCCCTATTATGTAGAAGTGTTTGTTTAGGCCACAGTGCCCTGTGACAAGTCCTGTGGCTGCTCTGATGTCTGCTCTGCTCATTCTGAGCATTTCTTCTGTCTTTTCTTTAGAGACCATTGACAAGATAGCCTTAGAATGGGCTTGTCCTGCCACTTTTTTCCAATGAGCATTATGCCCTTGTGTTAATATGTCATTAAGACACCGCTTGACTGTTCCATAGGATATGCCAACTGCGGGTTCTGGTCCAAAGAAGGGTATCTCGACCGCGGTGGTATCTCGCTACCAGTTTTGGCTAGGCGATCTGCCTTCTCGTTTCCTGGTATGTTTGTGTGCCCTGGGACAAACTAAGGACCGTTTTCAAAAATTTCTGGTTTTTAAGTTATTAAAAAAAAACTGCTTTTTTTGTTTTATTTATAATGTGTCATATCTCCCTTGTTGTTTTAAATATCGAAAAAGCTTATAAAGATTATTTTTAGATATTTTTATGTAGATTTTGATTGTACTAAAAAAAAAATTACGTTCGCTGTTAAAAAGTTATGACACAAACTTACCTATTTTTTAAATGGAAGCTAAAGTTGGTTATGACCTATTTTTTTCTCATTCCCAATATGTAAGGGTTGATGTATTTATTTTTAATAATATGCAAGTTACAAAGGTTTTTGAATTTTTTTAAAGATGAAAAACAAAAAGTAGGCTGTGAAAACGAAAAAAAAAAACAGAAAAACTGGCTATGATAAATTATATTTGAAAACCGAGTTTTTCCTAAAAAAACTGCAAATTTTTCGTAATTTAACAGTTTCTCTATCTTGACTATTAAGCGAGATAGGGGAAGGTCGGGTTATATCGGACGGTTAAGCTTTTTTACTATTTGTGATTTTGTTAAAGGCTCAATTTGACCATACTACGCATCAAAGTATACTTAGATATGTTGTACAAACACCCATAAAAGCAATTACCCCTAGGGGGAAATTTTTTACCATTTTTAGGCAATCGAAAAAGACCTTACTTTTTGCCCATTCAAAAAGTTGGAGGGTTATATCGGACATGATTTAATGTTTAGAAAATTACATGTTTTTGGTTATTCAAACAAGTTTTTATTACTGTCCAGGCCTGATCAGATTTAAGCGTAAAACATTAAAAAAATTATTTCTTGTTGCTACCAATACACTTAGAAAGTGATTGTACTTATACGTTTAAGCAGGATCAGCACCAAACTTAGCTTCGTCCACGAAAAAACACTCTCTAAACAGAAAAAGTTCTATTGCTTTGACACACGGAAACGACGCATTCTAATGTAGTGTGCGTTTTCCTTCCACTAGTTGCTGTCAACAGCCAATATCGCGATAGGTGCCTATGTGCATGGCAAGTGCCCGAAAAACCACTTGTCCGATATTACCCGCTGTCCGATAGTTATTACCCGACTTTCCCCTACCCATGTAATCCCATCGAATTTGGAGCACCCTGTACAGTGAAGCTTATGGAAATAACCAGTCTTTTATTTTCTTTAGATGACGACTAAATTTTCCACAAATTCATTATTCCGATAAAAATAATAATAGTGAATGCAGTTAAAAACGAAAAAAAAACTCCACAGAACAATACATAACGTAAACAATAAACATACGACGAAAACAGCTGCAAAATAGGTCGAAGTGTTTTGTTCTTTTATCATTGAGCTACTGAATAAATTCAATTGTACAAGTTTCAATTTAATCCATATCTGGAAAAATTTCCTCCCATGCACACGAATCCTTGAACTAGAACCTGACAAACTCAGTACGTTTGTATTTTAAACAAATCCATTATGAAAATATGTTTGCTTCGTAACGTATCTATGCTAGGGTAACAATACGTGGTTATTAAATTTTAATTCATGTTTAATTTCTAGGAATTACATTCTCAATTAGGCATAAATCTGTTTGTTTTAATTGATTGTGAAATTTCGTTAAATCGGATTAATAATTGTTATAATTTCAAACTGTGAAAACTAGTTTTTTTTTAAATTCTGCCATTTATTAACACTTAAAAGATGGTGGTAATGGATTTTTAATTATCAATTACTTGTAATCTCGTTTAAATTTTTTTCAGGAGTAAATAATATTTAATGGTTGGAATCTATGTTGAGTTTGTAAAATCGCAAATGTAAGATTGTGGAAGTCGCTAAACATTTTATTTGCGCTGAGACATCGCATGATACTTGATTTTATCAAACTAAAACGTTTTTGCACTATTTAGTCTTATTTAATTCTTGTCCAGTAACAGATTACATTGGGACTTGCAGTTCAAACTAGTCCGTTTGGGAGCATTTCAGCGGAAAATCAAGCTTTTAGTCATCCTAATAAATAAAGGATTCAAGTCAGTGTATGTTCCTTTGGAAAAGACAAATGTAAATCTTTTATTACTTACCAGTAATATGAAAAATTAAGTTGGAATCGTTTTAATTGAATTCCGTTAAAAGTTAATCACAGATTTTCCTTCAAAATACTTTTTTGTTTTGTTAAAATTCGTTGCAACGGAGTTGAACCTCAAATGAGGGCCAATAATCACCAACAAGCTAAATAGATATGTTTTGTGCAGTAGCGAATTAAAGAAAGGATATTTAACAATAAAAGAAATCGCGAAGATATCAAATGGTAAGATATTATTGCCCAAAATTGCTTGTAAAATCGTCCACTGCTGCACACAATTGGGTGCAGAGTGGTCATGAATAGGAATATTACGGAATACTTAATATCTGTATTAGTTTCAACAGTTCTATTTCCACCGTTGTATTAGGTACTCTTCCAGGTCCAAACGGTTCAAACTCATAGGTTTTAGTTTCGCACACAGCAAAATACTTACCAGGGAAGGTCACGATACGTTGTCGCTAGAATTTGATTCGGGCTGTGTTTATTACCTCAAGGGCATCAAAACTAAATGTTTTCCAGAGTTATACGTGCCACTGGCCATTACCTTCGGAAAAATAGGGAAAAAACTGAAAAATTGGTACAAAAAGGTCATTTTTGCGATCGCGTTGGCCATGAAACCGTCAGAGATAAAATCGAAATTCTTCTATTTACCAATAGGCGCATCCTTTGCAAGTAATATAGTGCAAAGTTTTTGAAAAAATCTTGAACGGTTCCGGAGATAAACGTCAAAAACGAAACCCCTGCATAAGCGCTATGAATTGAGAAGTTGTGTATATCTGTATTACTATATCTATGCGACTTGCATAGGCGTTTAACATAGGGAAAACAGTTTTTACAAAGGCCTCGTTTTTCGCGTTTTTCTCCGGAACCGTTTAAGATTTTTTCAAAAACTTTGCACCATTTTACTTGTAAAGGATGTGCGCATTGGTAAATAGAAGAATTTCGATTTTGTCTTTGACGGTTTCATGGCCAACGCGATCGCAAATATTAGTTTTATTATTCAACTTTTCAGTTTTTCCCCTATTTTTCCGAAGGTGCCAGTGGCACGTATAACTCTGGAAAACATTTAGTTTTGATGCCCTTGAGGTAATAAACACAGCCCGAATCAAATTCTAGCGACAACGTATCGTGACCTTCCCTTGTTAGGTAGGACGCTAAGCTACGCTGGAAGGCTCATGTCAAGAAAAAAAGGGAAGAAATAGGTATCAAATATTTAAAAAATGCACTGACTAATCGGGAGGAATTCCTCTCTGTTCCTACATAATAAACTTTTGCTTCACAAGCTAATTTTAAAGCCTGTATGGACTTATGGAATACAGCTAGCTATGGGGATGCACCAAAGAGAGTAATATTCAGATCATCCAGAAATTCCAGAACAATACACTTAAGGAACATCGCTGATGCACCTTGGTATTGCAAAAATAGTGACATATGTACATCGGAAACTCAACATGAACAATGTAACCAACACCATTAAAAAGTTTGCCAAGAACCACAAAGAAAGGCTCCATCAATATGTAAACGTCGAGGCGATCCGGCTCCTGGACACAACAGGGTTAGTAAAAAGACTTAAAAAGTTTAAACCTTTTGAGTTAGTTTAAGCAAAAGTGTAAAAGCAGAGACTTTGCGGTAGTGTGTATGTTAATAATTAGTGTATACTTATATATTAGCAAACTAAGGACTACTATTAATAAGTAAACCTTAGACTAAGTTTGAACATTATTAGTTTAGGCTGAAATTAAACTGCTCATTGGTCTCAAACACTAGATTGCATTGTTATAAAGTCAATTAGGGTTTAATATAAAAAAAAACAAATAGGCATTTCTTAAAAAATTATCCTAATTTGATCTTAAGCAAACTTTCGTCTACTACTTACTACTTCACTTTCAAAATATTTCCAACACTGTTTTTCTAAAACTAAATATTTTAGGATTGTGGATAAAACTGGGTCTATTATATTATTTCGACATGCATGTTTTTACGCGTAGCCATGTTGCATGTAATTAGAAAACGGATTCCTAAACTTATTCTACTAAAAAAACATATTGTGTTGGAAGTGCATCGACTTTTAAGTACAATCTGGTTTCAATATACCAGAAGATTGAACTCGAAACCTTCAACAAAGAGATGTTGATTATACGAGTAAAATTGATCCATCTTTGCGTCGCATTTCATTCGCGTCACCGTTTTATCATCGTGGCGTTAAAACGAGTTGTATTCGCTTTTTGCGTACTAAGTTGAGATGGAAGCGACCGGTCAATGTTTTTTGATATTAGAATGTGATCTGAAGAACATTTAGTACTAGCTTAACAAAGAAAAACAATCAAAGAAAGGATTGGTGACGGAACGAACTTGATAACGCCTTTTGGTATTTGGTCGTTCATTAATTCTCTAGTATAAGAAACTTGACTGACACAAAAGAAGATGGAACGCAAGTGTTAATAATCTCAAATGTCTGACTAGTTCTTTAATAATTAGCGATTACACATTTAGTACATCGTTAGAGTTCCGTCATCGATCGAATTACATGCAACCAAATTTTCCATTTCTTTTGTTTGAAGTATGAATGCAACACTTTTTATAGAAACAGTGACCGACACGTATGGTGCGAATCAATCAACTCTTAGGCATTGTCGATATAAATTTGATTGTTAATAGTTTTAGTTAACATTATAGTGATCATTTATTAAAGCCAATTTTTGAAATCGTGCTCATCTAATGCGCTTTTTTGTGTTAGTTTTGAAAAAAAAATAAAATTATGACAACAGCAATATTAAAGGAGAAAAAAGCTCTTCTTGTATTCTAGGGGTTTTAAAATTGGCTGTAATGATTTCTAATGAAATGTTTTACTTAAAGTACAACCTAGAATTAATTAGGAAGATTATCGTTATTTAATTTAGTAGAGGGGTAGCGAACCTATGGCACGCGTTCGCGAACTTGGTTCGCGTACTCAGTTTGTGAACTCCCCCCATACCAGTTTCGCAAACACGTCCCCATCAAAACATTATTGTGTTTGTAACAGCTTCAAAACACTTTCTAAAGGGTTTGCGTTTTGTAAATAAATATGTCATCAAGCTTAACACTTATTTATGATAAACACCAACCACAAACAACGTGTGCAGTCAGAAAGTGAGGTTATGCCAGACACGAGTTCGCGAACAGCCCCTTTGATGTACCGCCTCAAGAGGGAACTCTGTCCGAACTGGCGAGCTGTTCGCGAACTCCAGGTCCAGATATACACCGGATTCGCGAACAATTTGCGAACAGTTCGCGAACCCGCTGTGTACGCGGCTTTAAGGCTGTGAAAATGTAACCTTACGGTTTTTGGATCGGTTTGGTATGGTGACTGAAGAAACCGAGTAGCTGGGGGGCCGTTTACTGGTAAGGACTTCTCCACCCCTATTTTTTACTGTGTAGTTTGCAGCTTTAGATTATGGGATACAAATGAATATTTTTGTTATATTTCTCGAAAGTTGAATGAACAAAAAACTTCGGCAGGTAATTCCTCTCAAACTAAATATTAAGGTCTTTATTATAAAATGTTTTCTTTTGTAGTTGCACACCGTAAAGGAAACGGTAAAAGTAAGTTTTCAATTTATTTCTCAATTTTGGAGAAATGTAGGAGAATGATATTTGGTAGATGTTTTATACTTATTAAAAGGTTTCCCATAGTAAGTAATATTTTCAATCATCTTCCACCTTCACAGGGGGTTGAAAAGTGCAACCTTGTTGGGTTTTTTATCAGAACTTTTTGGTGGGCAAAAATTTTGCAATTTAATTTTTTTTTAAACCTTGATTTATTTGAAAACTTTTTTCCCTTAATTATTACCGCAAAGCCTACAGTTTTTGAGTAAAAAATAAAATAAGGGAACATGCACGACCAAATAAACACGAAAACACTTGTCACTTTTACTCGTATGTACAAACTATGGTAATCACCAAAATGAATCATTTTAATTTAGAATATTTGACAGTGCATGTTCCCCTATTAAATTTTTCACTCGAAAACTGTAGGTTTTGCGAAAAAAATTAATGAATTAAGAAAAGCTGTAAATAAATACAGCTTTAAAAAAAAAACTTAATAGCAAAATTTCTACCCTCCAAAAATTTCTGATAAAAAATCAACCGGGGTCACACTTTTCAGCCGCTTGTGAAGGTGAGAGATCATTGAAAGTATTACTGTAGAAAACCTTTCAATAAGTCAAAAAACATCTACCAAAAATTGTTTTTCTACAGTTCTCCAAATTTGAGAAATAAAATGAAATCCTATTTTCACCGTTCCTCTTCATGGGGTGTATTTATTATTATCATCATTATTTCCGCGGAGGTTGTCCCTTTTCGGGTTCCTGTACTGCGACCTATTGGTCTATTGTACCCTCTGGTGATGGTCCCTTAAAAGAGTCCTGTGTTTTTGAAAAACTCCAAGATTTTCTTTAAGCGTGTTTTTCTTAACTCTTCTTGGTTGGCTTTTTCCATCCCTAGAAGTGTGCGCCGATAGGGTGTAAATCCTTCACACTGGCACATTACGTGAAGAGGAGTTTCTTCTTCTTCACCACATCCTCTGCATATGTCGGTTTCTGAGAGCCCTATTATGTAGAAGTGTTTGTTTAGGCCACAGTGTCCTGAGACAAGTCCTGTGGTTGCTCTGATGTCTGCTCTGCTCATTCTGAGCATTTCTTCTGTCTTTTCTTTAGAGACCATTGACAGGATAGCCTTAGAATGGGCTTGTCCTGCCACTTTTTTCCAATGAGCATTATGCCCTTGGGGTGTAACTCCGCAAGAAGATGTTTTAGAGAAAAAAAATTATATTAAAGGCCTTAATTAATTTTTGATAAGGAATTATCTCCCGAAGTTTTTCGCAATGTTTATAAATCACCCTGTATATAGACACATACGCACATTTAGACCATATATGGGGGCGCCCAAATTTCCTTTCCCTAAGGTCGCCAGATATCCTTGCGCCCTATTCATGACCACCCTGCACCCAATTGTGAGCAGTAGTGGGCGATTTCTACTAGCAATTTGGGGTAATAATACCATACCATGTAATTTTGTCTTACGAACGAATTTATTCGGGGTGATTTTATTACTTATTGATATCACTTTTTTCTGGAGAAGAAAATGAGAATTTGCTCTCAAAATGTTCAAAAGTATTTCTTTTAGACCTAAAAAACTCGTGTACAAAGTAAGCAAACACGATGATTGGAGAAAGTCACATTTTAACTGTTTTATACTTTATGGAGACAATAGTGACCCAATATTTGAACGAACTGGCCATAAATGATACATCGCTGTTCCATTTACCGCAGTAAAACAGACTTCCACAATTTTACGCTTTATATTAATCGAAGGGCTACCCATTTTAAAGATGCGAGCCCGAGACCTGCCGGCAACACACACATTCATCTAGTGAAATTCCCCCTCTTTATGGGCTTTGTCGGAATTACTCGTGGCGTTGCTCTCCAAGCTGCGAACGGACCCCAAGACTTCTAATGCCGTGTTCGTAAAATTCAGTTCATGTTGAGCGTTCGTTTAGTTCGTACTGTGCGTAGAAACGTAGCTCGCAACGTGCTGAATACGGCTTACACAGTGTAAATATAATTGTAAACTATTTATGTGTGTGTTTTATACGTTTTTATCACCTGAAGGATTAAGTGCTCTTAATAAAGGATATTTATTGTGATTTTTTAAAACATGGAGTGTACTTCTGTTTACAAAGCTAGGAGAAAATGCAAATATGTAAGTTACATGAGCAGTGCTAAACGGTATTGTTGCTATCTCTAAGTTTTCTGCGCGCCAGGTTTTTATCAAAAGCATACATTCTAGGTACATAATTACATTTTGCAACGTGAACGTTGTTGTATCGCCTCCAAGAAGGTCGTCTATTTTTATTCACTTACGACATTCATTTACCAAAACATTAATAGTCAAGTTTTTTCGTTCATAATAATTAGCATAAAAAACTTTGTGTTATTACCTGGAATTCTTTGCCCGAGCGGTCGTGATTCGTGATTAATTGCGTCTAGATTCGAATCAGGATCTTTTTAATTACACTATACTAACAACTAATTGTTGGTTGTTTTCTACCGACGTTGTGAACAATTTTTTAACACCTATCGGGTGCTTCTGAAGCCCTCATTTAAATAAAACTTGAGACATCAAAATTGTGCGCACCGTAAAATTCAAAATTGTTTAAAACAATTAAACTTCTTTTAGAAATGTGAAGCAATAATAGGAAATCCTCAAATTTTAAACAGGCAGGATCCTTCAGTCTAAAAACACGATGTTTTTTTTGTGTAATGTTACACCCATCCTTTTACGCGTTTTGTTGACTTGGATTAAAAAAATATCTCATTTCATAATGGGTGGCCCCCACCAGCATTCAAAATATTAACTCTTCGTTATCAATAGCAGCAAACCTCACAAATCGTTGTAAATAAGCGGCGTAACAGTAATATGCACACGTGAGATAAGCTGAAGTATTATCATGAACCCTTCTTGTGTCGCCTGCGAGCTAATGCCAATGGATATTTTTCCATCACACGAGTTCATTGAACGATAAGACCGAGGGTATGTCTGCGTTTGTTCTACGCTTTTTCCGTGTACAGTCGTTCTTGAATGTGTACGTCAGCTTTTTATAAAACGTAGAAAATCATACTGCCAATAGCTGTTCGAATGAACTATTCATTTCCGCGAGGGGTTCACTAAGTTGCACTTTTGATGTACAAGATTTTAATAATTAATAGTTTTTGGGCAATTTTGGAACTTTTTTTTCTCATATAACCCAACTCTCGACTTGAGTGTTCATTGGATACTGTTCAGTACAAATTAGCTGTGACATGTACTTTTGTTTTACAAAGAAACTGGCAAATCATTCTGGATTAGTTTTTATAACATTTCTTACTGTACAGGGTGGGCAAATTTCGATGTTTTCATAGGGAATCTCGGTAACTATAAGAGGTATCAAAACCGAACCCCGCTTCCTTGATCTCTTTTTTCGATAAAAAGTTAATGGTGTAAACTAAAAATGGTTATCGTCTTTTGTTTTCGAGTTATCACCGATAACTCGATTTTTCGACTTTTCGTTTTTTGTTCTAATCTTCCATACAGATTTATTAGATTGCGTTCTTTCTGGGTAACGATTAAAATAAGTTTCACTTGCAGCTTTAGAATTGTTATTACTTTGAATAAAACATTCTTACAAACAAAATCAAGACGAAGTTTGTTGAAAAAAGTTATTCGACGGTTTAAAGATAATTTTTTTATCCGGCTTTGTTGTTAAAAGATAAAAATTAATTTCATACAAAAAGTTGTTTTGGTGAACATAATTTAACCCTTTTAAAAAAATTCTTTTGATACTCCACAGTGGCTTTAAATTCATGATATTAAAATCAAAAGATTTATCAGGACTATCTGAAGAGACTGCCCAAGCCAAACAAAACCAGAATCCTGGATAATTTGTTGAACTTTATTAGCCTCTCTGCAATCGCAAAGCAACACATTTTTTTACCGCTTTTTTTTCGTCAGGTAAAACAAATTTAGGCCAGCAGTTTGTTCGGTAGATTAAACATTTCTGATTTGTTTATGGGTCTGTTTGCACCCTCTCTACACAAACGTATGTAACTAAATTCTTTATCAAATGTTTTTTTGAAGTTAACAAAGTAATTGTCTTTAGAGTAAATTATTCGTTAAATTAGCATGTACGGTATTTTGTTAAAACAAAGAGACCAAGCAGCTTTTGGTTATTTTAAAATGAAACAATTTCTTTTGACATTTACACTATTTAGTTTTCGAAGTAGCAAGAATAATTCTAATTATAAACTATAAACGCAGTTGCTTTTCTATTTTACTGTTTATTGTACAATTTCATTTCTTTCTGAAAATTTTTGCTCGATTATGTGAATGGTATCACATTATTTTAAAATAAAATTGAAAAGGGCGGTACTCATTACCCTGTTTCTGTTTTGAGGAACACACAAATCTAACCAGAGAATAATAAGATCGATGGGATGGTCATTTGATGTTAAAGTTTTCATCAAATTTTTTATTAGGGCTCTATTAATATTGTTACCAACTCTTCCGTATGTGGCTATGTGCCATAATGCACAATAAATAATTTTATTAAAACTTCAATTGCAGCACTTATATTTACGTTTACATATAAAAAAAAAAGTCGCTTTAGGTAAAGCAAACACATTTTGTAAACCAAAACAAATAACGCAAATATTATTTCAAAGTTGATCCTTATCTATTTTTCTATTTATATTTATAGGTGTAGTTATACTTATATTTTGAATAAGAATAAAAAAATAACACTTTAAACATGTAATGTATGTGTCGTAGGCATAATGTGAAATCCGGCATTTTATAAAACGCTTAGGCACAAAACTATTAGCTTCATTTTTATTATTTATTTAAAAAAAAAACTTTAACCAACCTTTAACCTGACCCTCTACTACTGACCAAATGAATGAGGGTCAGGTTAAAGGTTGATTACAGCTTTTTTTTTGTATGAACACAAATGTATGGGTTTAAGAAAAAGTCATAATTTGCTCGTTTTGTCGGCTTTTTATAAAATGCCGGATTTCACATTATGCCTACGACATATTGACATGGAACAAATAAAACCGCAATTCGTTAATACATTTTTTGATATGGAACACTCAGAACTTCGTTATTAGATAAGGGAATTCAAATTTTGGTTATGTTAAAGGATAGGGAACTTAAACATAATCTTGATATTGATAAGTCGATTTGCCGCTAATTGGCGTACGGAACAAAATAACTCTCAGGCGACGATCTGTTAAAAAATTTCATTTAAAACAGCATTAAATACGCCATAAAATGATTATTTTATTAACCACAATGTTTAACAATGCATAAACTAATTCTAACGTAGACTTATCGAAATTAACAATCTAGCAATGCTTCCAGTTGTGGGAAATTGATCCCAACTCTTGATTATTTAGAGTAGCTAATATCTGCTATGCCCAGAAACAATTAAAAAGAAATTGATGAAGCCACCTTAAAAATAAAAGAAGGTTGTCGCAAATTATTTATCGTTGTACTGAAATGTTTTATTCAAAACATGGAATCTACTGCAGCACAAGTAAATCGAAATTCAGTGATTATTTATATTTTATACACGTAACGTTAATATTTCGAGTCTGGCAAAGTCATATTTCTCTGCGTTTCGTGAAATAATTGAAAGAAAAACGATTTATTTATGCGCCAGCTAATTGCATACTATTTGTTTCTCGCGAAGTCGTTATTAAGTTTAATAATTCATAGCATTTTTTACCGTAGGACTTTTTTGTATCACTGTTAATCTCACTTGCACGTTTAATTTACAAACATAAATCAAAGGAGAGACTGTAATACTTGGGAGAATTAAACGTTTGTTGATTCAGAATAAACTTTGTACTGCGAATAAAATGAGTCTACACAGATTTCTTTGAATTAGTACGTTTATTCATGAAAACGCTTTGGAACTGAGATAATGGTTCGTTGCAGTGGCTCTGACCCTTGCATAACCCTCTTGCACTTTGTGATATAGATTCTCTCGTAATTATATACAGTTTACATTAAAAGATATGAATGTGTTCTGTAACCCTGTTCAAACGCTATTATTCATACAAAGAATAATTAAATTTTGTACAAATAACGTAGGTACGTTCATTTTCGTCTATATCTCTTTATTATCGCTTTAGGCACGGACAAAACTGAAAGGTTTAAGACTAGTGTAATTAAATTAAGCAACCCGATGTTTGGTATCAAAAGCTTTTTGCTTTGTACAACTGATAGGCTTATTCCATAGAATGTGAAGTTGCAGCTCTGTAAAAAAGACTTTCATTGGGTAAAAAAATTACCAAGTCTATGATTTGTTAGTTTTTAAAGGAGGATTCTGTACAAAATTATTATTTTGTGACTGTGTATCGGTCTTTTTCACACATTTTCCTTTAGTTGTTAACGTTTCAATCGGTTTCAATTAATTGGCCTTTTGTTTTGCTGTAGTTTCGCGGAATCACTTGGGTTTGATAGAAATCTGTTGAACCAAATAGTAATTGATTTATAATTTGAAAGACTTGAGTTAGTAATATATTTATACAGGGTGTTCCGTAAAAAACGCGAGGTGATTCCCTATTGAAAATTAAGAAGTCTTTTATATACATTTTTTTCTTTAGACGTCTCCTTTCAAAGTTATACCCCCCGAAAGGGTAGCGTAAAATTAGGTTTTTATTTTATTTCTCAAATTTGAATAAATGTAGGAGAATGATATTTGGTAGATGTTTTACGCTTATTAAACGGTTTCCCTTAGTAATATTTTCAATCATCTCCCACTTTCACGGGGGGCTGAACAGTGCGACCCGTGTTTGTTTTTTTTTCAGAACTTTTTGGTGGGTTAAAATTTTGCAATTTAAAAAAATATATTGAAAGCTTGATTTATTTAGAAACTTTTTTATTCTCTAACTTTTCTAGTAAAACTTACAGTTTTTGCGTAAAAACAAAACAAAGCAGTAAACATGCACTGTTAAATATTCCAATGTAAAACGATTTATTTTGGTGGTTGCCATGGTTTGTTTATGTTCATGTTGGGTATAATTGTTGTAGCGTTGTCGCCGCGTAAACGTCAAAATGAATTACACCCGTCAATTCTACCCGAAAGAACATAAACAAACCACCAAAATGAATCGTTTTATAGAGGAATATTTAATGGTGCATGTTTACTGCTTTGTTTTTTTTTTACGCAAAAACTGTAGTTTATTTTATTTTTTACTCAAGAATTGTGAGTTTTACGAGAAAAACTAAAAAAATTCTAAATAAACGAAGCTTTAAAGAACAAATTTTTCAATTGCAAATTTCAGCCCACTAAAAAGTTCTGATCAAAACACCAACAGGGGTCGCACTTTTTAGCCCCCTGTGAAGGTGGGAGACGATTAAAAATATTGCTATGGGAAACCTTTTAATAAGTATAAAACATCTACCAAATATCGTTCTCCTACATTTATCCAAATTTGAGAAATAAAATAAAAACCTAATTTTCCGCTCCTCTTTAAGGGGTCTAAAGAACATTTTTTTTATAAAAGACCCCACTTAGTTTTTGATAAGGAATTACCTTCCGAATTTTTTCGCATTTTTTACGAAACACCCTGTATTTTAAAAGTATGATAAGTAAGTTTTGCATATCACCCCTTCAGTATTTTAAATGTGTCCTATTATGTGGTTTTCTTACGACTTAAATAGCATTTAGTTGTGTTAGACATATTATTTTATCCATACTTGTCGAGACATATGCGACTTATGTGTAGCAATTGCCGAAACAATAAATATTGTTTTATGTCCAAGTTTACGTCTAATAAATAATACATTACTGACAAGGTAATAATATTTCTGCAGAAATAAGAAGGGAAAAGCTTTAAATGATAGTTACAAAAAATATTATCGCTTTGTGGCATAAAACAATAAGACAACAATAGGTATTGCTTTGGACTACAATTTATGATCTTAAAAATACTCCTATTGTGTTTTTACAACTTAACCCTTCTGTACACATATACAGGGCGTCCCAGCCTTTCGTTTTAAAGATACAGCGGTTGCAAAGTCTAAGAAACAATTAAAGTTTTTTAAATTCTAAATTTTTTTTTTGCACAAATTGCCTCCTTATAACTTTTAACCAATGCACAATGATTGGAAACAATTTTGTAGGCAATTTTGTGCTCTATTAAAAAGCTGCAAGGTGTTTTACCTACGATAAAATTGATATTTTCGGAGACAGTTTTAAATGCAGAAGTGTAAATAAATCAAGTAAGTGTTCATATCTGCTTAGCATTTGTTTTGGGAAAAAGTTTTACGTGAACTTTTTTTTAGAAAAAGGTTCTCTATTGCCACTTAAAATATTTGTGCCGATAACGGGGACACTCTGTATGTTCCTTGCCTTATAGTTATTGTTGCATTTAAGAAATTTGTGAATAAAATTTTAATAATAAACTTGCGCACTGTAAGCAATTGGGTTAGTTATTTACATCGATAAAAATTCTTTGCGAAACAAGTTTTGTGAGCCAGCTAGCAAAGAAAAGTTTTAACTTCTGACCATGGGTGCTATCTTTTGTTTTTTAACTGCCACTTATTTGTAATACTCATGCGATATAGTAAAATCCGTATTACGAAATTCCGCGCGCAAGTACTTAGTCATTACTAACAGTTAGTAGTAAACAAACTATCAAAAATACGATAAGAAATAAGGCCACATTACAAAAGAATTATCAAAATACGTCGACGTGTTTACTAAATATTTCATGATACGCGTTTCAAATGATTTATATATAGATTTGCTAATTGCGTACATTAATAAACACACTTAATGGTAATCGGCGAACTCTTTTAACCACTAATTACTGCTTTTATTTTTAACTTCGCCTCCTTTAGACTTTATTAAACATTCACTGGATCGATCCAGTGATCCTTAAGTGGTAGCATAGCCTAAATTTGACCCTCCGTTTCTTTGTTATTTATGTATCTTATTTCGTTTTAGACCTAATTAAACTTTAAATCTGGCGCCAGAAGCTCATAAAAGGGCGTTTACTACTTTGAGAACGTGACAAAGAAAGCGCGGATGGTGGCTATTAATTAATTAATTACACGCACCTTTATTTTTCTAATGATATTGTTTTTTTTTTGTTGGCGCGTCACGTGGTTTCGATCGGCGCTTGTTTCTATTGTTTCACAAGTTATTAAATGTTTTTTACACGTAAGGACGTGATAATAAAAATTACGTTGGATATCGGAATGTTAATTTATCGAAGAACGTGTTTTGTTTTGTATTGTAATGAATCTAAAATTGTACATTATAACAAGAGTTGTAAGAAGCATATTAAGCACGAGGGGAAAAGCTGAGCACAGAGCCGCGTAGCGGCGAGTGCGTATTTCCACGAGTGCGTAATTGCTTTACAACTCGTGTTATGTAGCTTACTTTTTCTACGATCACATAATACCTACGATTTTAACGGCTTTTTGGCTAATATCCGCATGTAATTACGTTGTCTTGTCAATTTTGACATGTTTGCTTTGACATTTCTAGACAAGTGTGCGTTGTGCTTACCGTTCGTAAGGACTCACTTACTATGCATGCAGGAAGTGTTTGACGTGAGTCAATTTTGATCATTTCTTTAAAAAACTGTACTTTTTGCTTACCGTGCGTAAGGACTAGGGTTTCTCATATTTGACCATTTTGCTTGTCCCGGGATTCCGGGAAGAAATAGGCCTTTGTCCCGGGATTTCCCGGGATTCCGGGATGTAATAAATTATGTCAATATATTTTTAAATAAATAACCCAAAAAATTAAGGGAACGGTTTATTACTTAAAAACAACTCCAAGTCATATATGTAATACATTTTCCTCCATGATTATTATAAATAATTCAATAATATTGGTGAGAAAAACATACATTTGGGAATTATACCCTTTCTATCGCAATTTCATATTTATGAATACAATAATATAATTTTTACAATGAATTTTTGTAATGTGATTTAAGAAAACAAAGGTGATCTGTGCTTCAGTCAATTAGTATTTTTCTTAATTTATAAGAAAAAGTCCTGCTGCATAAAATGCTCTCTCAGTCTCTATTGACGTAGGTGAAATTGTCTTAAGAGCATCTAGCACCAAAGAAACATCGTTACAATCAATAAAATTTCATTTATAAGCTATTTTGCTTTGAATTATCAGGGTACACAAAAATAAAACTGTAAAAGTATTTTGAAGATATTAACTTTGTCATGTAGACCGGGCTTCTTTGCGCCATACTAAAAAAAAAAAATTATTTTGAAATAAAAATAAAGTTTTTCCATAATTTACTGTTAGTAAAGATATTTTAAGTATAAAATTCTGATAAGTTATAATAGTATTACAAAGATCTTAGCACAAAATAAACAAAAATAACAGTTTTTTAAAATCCCGGGAATTCCCGGGACAAAAAGCATTTCCCGGGAAATATAAAATAGCTTAAAATGGACCGGGATCCCGGGAAACCCTAGTAAGGACCCACACTATGCATGCAGGCTGTACAGTAAGTCATTTACATAAGTGGTCGTAGAAAAAATATTTTATTACATTAATTAAAGCCGAGTGAAAAAAATATGCAGTTGTCTTGTGCGGCGACCTGTTTTATTTAATAAGCTTTTAAATACGACGAAATTTGTGTACGTCGAGGAATGCCGGTTTAATTAAAAATCCGTGGTAAAGTCTGAAATGTAGTAAGTGAAACCAGCAAACTGGTGTTTCGTCGTGGAATTCTTGGCGTTTATAAAAATTTATTTAAAACGGCCGAGCGCCAAAGTGTCTAACCCCCAACAGAGTCGATTAGGCCACCGTAGATCCATATACGTACGACTTGATATATTGAAATATGGGAGATATGTGCCCTTATCCGTGTGAAAATCTGTAAATAAGCAACTCAAAGCTATAATTTAAATTTCTTTAGGTATTTATGCAAGATCAGATAAATACACGATTGAAAAAATAATTTCGAATTGCACCAAATTGATTCTAGGTCAACACAACAGTCCATTTAAAAGTTTTGATCCCATCAAAATTTAAATGATTCTTGAAATATTTAAAATATGGTGGTACTTTTTACACTTGGTAATAAGTAAATACTTTAGGTTTCTTCCAACAAGCGATTTAAAACCGATTCATGGATAACTGGTTTATTCGCATGCGTGAACTATGTACTAATAAATGTATTGGCCAGTATTAGCCGTTGTTGGAACGCTTTTACGACTGGCCAGCTGTAAATGACATTTGTGTCTATTGGGTTCATAGAAATGTTCGCATCTCAAAGGTAAACACCTTAAGAATTCAGCACTAAATGGGATTGGGAGGGCGATGCATAGCTACCAGAGCTCACGTTAGTTATAAACAGCAGATGCGTGTAAAAATCCAAGCGTTAGTACATGCCTTCATTCGCGTTCTGTTCTGACCTTACACTGACTTGTTCATATATTAATTTTATAACAGTTGGAACAGCCAACTAACCGTCTGTTGAACTATCAGAGACTGTGCTGGTACGCGATATCGATACTGCGCAGAATCCTGATATTACACTGGAGCGTACGTAGCCTTGCTGGAAGAAACCTTTTAAGTTTAAGTCGCGCAATTAAAAAAAAAAATACAAAAGTCTTCTGAAACGATTATGACTCAAATCAGCTACTTTGTGAGTTGATCATCATGCGTAGAACTTCGCTATCGTTATGATGCAGTATAATTTATAAAAATCAAGGGTACTAGTATGTTTTGTAAGAGCCAGTAGTGTTTATTATCACAGATTCACAAAAACAGTTTGTTTTTTTGACAAAAAAAAAACAACTTTAAACGACCTCAAACCTGAACGTCATTTATTTGATCAGTAAAAGAGGGTCAGGTTAAAGGTTGCTTAATTGTTTTTTAAATAAGTCATAAAAATGAAGGCAATATAATATAACGACAACGGATGGTTGGCAAGAAGTGACAATAGACACCACTGGCTCTCACAGACGAGTACCAAATCAAGTAAAGGTTGTAACATTTAATTAATTTTGGAATTCCTTGTTTTGTATAGGTATTTAAAAAAAGAAATAAAATTCGATAGTCACTTTAGGTTGACATTATTGAACCAAAAGTTACGTAAATACTTCTAACTTCACAATAGTGTACAACATGTACATGTACAAAATGAGTTTTATAGATTTAAATCTTATTCTGTAACAGCTCTGGTATGGTGAGTCGTAAGTTTTATTTCTACTTTACGATTTTAATCATGTTTATCTCTTATCTCTCATTCTTGCAATGGTGCAGTGCTTTATAATTATAAGCTTTGACTGCGTTTTAACTAGTAACTGAAATTAGCATTGTGTGTGTGTAGTTTTCAGTGGTTTACTTAATTACATGGTTATGGCTATCACAATCGTAATAAGTTGTTATCGCTTTTAATTTCAAAATCGTAAACAACTTTTGCTACATTGTTCTTGGCGGTCTGCTGAGCAAAGAGATCGAGTTTCACTGCCTGTTGTATGAGTGTGTGTATGTGTGTAAGACTTTTTGAGTGGGAAAAATCTCGTTATACCTCTTTCTTTGAAAGAGAAGCACAATTTCGGGTGATTAAAATGTCATTGCATGCATGAAAATTCTTTGGATGAAGAATTAAAAACTAGATTAACACTTCAAACTAAAATCTTGAACCCTGATTAGCACAAAGTGATTTGTAATCTTTCGTTTCATGCATTTTGATCTACTTGACTTACCGCAGTGGTCTCCAATCCGTCGATCGCGACGTCCTCACTGGTCGATCTTGAGAATGCAATTCTTTAATAAGCAATACAATTTTGCGGCAATAATTTTATAATTTTTCAAAAGTATATCTCGGGTACGAATTGACATAAAAAGTGATCCTAGACCCCAAAAGGTTGTAGATCACTGACTTGCCGTATGAGACTTTTACCCACAACGTCTTGCAGCTTGTATTAAAACGCAAGTAATAGAAACTATGCTTTTTTTCTTCAAAATATTTAAATATGTAGGCTACAACAAAATTTAGTAGGAAGTGTATGTCAGTGTATGTAGGATGTTCCCATTTATTTCCGGTTACTACTATAAATAAATCGAACTATTATTTTGTATTTTATATACACTTGATTGCTAGTATGTTAACCATATTTCACATTAAGGCCTCCACAAAACTCATATGGAGTAGTTGGCGTAGGTAGGGAACTTGTATCATTTGTTTCCTTTATCGATTGTTTACCATGGCATACCGTATTATTATATTGCAAATTTCAATATCTTTACAAAATTAATTGCAAGACTTCCCTTTTATTTTCGTGCCAACAAAATTACAGTTATTATATTTCGAACTTGAACATATATACGCATGTAGTACGTGTCATGGCATGGCAAGTCCTCATGAATCGTGATGGCTGGGGATAAAGACGCGTAAAGAGCTTTAGCTTGCTGTGGCGCTGTGTGTATGCTCTGTAGCTTTCAGTTGGTGTGTTTAGAAACATGTCAGACTTCTTTGTTTGCTGCATTTCTGCATGCCAGATTTCATGGTAATGCAGTTTACTCTCAGAGCTGACGGGTTTAGATCGCCATCGTTGCTTTCACATGCCACACAAGAGATTTCTCGTCACTATTTCATGCATTGGTGGCTCGCAAATATTGCTTACAGGTTTTAAACGCTGACATACGTAAGTCGGGACCCGGAAAGGTTTTAGTTATTGAATTTTGCGTCGAGAAATAAGTACCTATGTGAAGTATTTTTTAGGATATGTGTAGGTATTTCTACAAAATTTTAAAAGAAATGGTTAGTAGTATTGTAATATACAGGGTGTCCCAGCCAAGACGAATTATTCGATAGCTCTGTTATTAGTAATAATATCAAAAAAAGTTAAATATAAAAGTTGTTTGTAATCAATTACTACATAACCTAAAATTATTTTCAACTATACACAGTGTTTTGTTTTTGCGCTCTGTTACCAAACATTGTTTTTTTATATGAAATACCCTGTATATTTTGTAATTTTTGGATGTAAAATTAAATTCTCTTTCAAAAATATTATGGGTTGTTTATGTCTAAAATGAACCGTTTTTGAGTTATTAACGCTTTTTTTGAAAATTGTGACAGATGCAGACCTTAATAAAAATATTTATATTTATTAACAAAACAACACCAGAGCAATTTACTCTCGTAATTTATTAGACAATAGTGTCATAGTGATTGTTGGCTAGCTACATTTTTAAAATAATATACAGGGTGTTCTTTATACTCAGTCCATTTCGCTAAACTTTAAACGCATATAATTCATCTTTTTTAAATAGAACACCCTATATATTTTTACAATTTTTTGTAGAAAATTTAATTATCTTTCAAAGTTATAAAGCATGTTTATATCTAAATATAATATTTTTGGAGTTATTTCATTTCTTATGATTATTTGCGAGTATTTTACCTAAAATATCAGTAGTAGCCTTTGAAAATTCAAAACAATTTGTATAAACTGTCAACTAGAACAGTTAATCGGCACAATTTCCACTATTATGCCACTAAAAATCCATATTTTGTAAGAGCTGTAGATACACAGCATAAATGGCAGTAAATAAAACCAGAGTGCTGTGTATCTACAGTTCTTAAAAAATATGGATTTTTAGTGGCGTAATAGTGGAAATTGTGCCGATTAACTGTTCTGGTTGACAGCTGGTACAGATTGTTCTGAATTTTCAAAGGCCACTACTGATATTTTAGGTAAAATACTCGCAAATAATCATAAGAAACAAAATAACTCTAATAACTTTCTAGTCGATAAAAAAAGTTAATAAATACATCACTTAACCTGACCATCTTTCATTAAGTCTTAATTTCGGTGGAAGTTTTCAGTTCAATTATTAAAGCCGCTGTTTCGAACGCTTGCGCGAACAATTACGTTTCAATATTTTACCATTTTCAGTTGTGAATATTTACTCTCGTCGGTCTTTTGTTTCATAATTTAAGTCATGATTCTCCAAAATGTGCCCGCTGAAAGGTATTCGAGAGGGCTGTGTTGCGAATTTATGCATCAAAAATTAAAAGTATCATATTTTTCCAACTTGAACGGAATTAATCTGCTTACGAGCAGCTCATACCGTGGATATATAATTTGTTAAAGTACTCGAGAGTTTTTGAAGCCGTGTTGTTTGTCCAGTATTAGAATTTTATATTTAACTGTCTTTTAATTCTTCAGCTTTGTACAGCGCCACGGTAAATGTAAAATGTTGAGGGAATTTTTTGGGAACACTAAAATGACTATTGATTTTATAAGTAACAATGGATAATGATATTATTGGCTTTCTTTATCCCTTTTATCTTATTAGGTCACCCAGTTCTGCGTTTTGTAGTTAATATTTATACTTTGTTAAGAAATTGTTTACAAGTTAATAAAAATGCTTATGTTAGTTTGTAGCTTTAATTAAACGTAACCTAATTGTCGTGAATAAGTAAATTAAGTTCTGCAGAAATAGCAACCAACGACAGTTTTGCAAAATTAAGAACAGAAATAAAAGAAAAGATTTACAGTTTTTTTTTTAATTTAAAAATCTTTTAAATATTGTTTAGCGCGGAAGCCTAACACTTTGTGTCCTGAAGCCTTTTTTAAAATTTTAATCTGCCTTTATGTGGCCGCCAGTGTGACGCACTATTTAGATTTAGATGTTAAGACATTTTGATTAAATTTGAGAAACGATTATGAAGTCTGGGTGGGGACTTAATGGCGTAACACATTTTGTTCATTTTACCAAACGAAGAGAGTTTAGAATTTTTTCCCCCTTTTAATGTTATTTAGCGTGTTATTAACGCTGTATCTTTTGAAATTTTACTTCAGGTTACTTTTTTTTTGTAAT
Organism: Elmis aenea; assembly: GCA_947652605.1. Lineage (NCBI taxonomy): Eukaryota > Metazoa > Arthropoda > Insecta > Coleoptera > Elmidae > Elmis > Elmis aenea. Next base: position 7,596,723 of record OX393580.1, read on the forward strand.
GATGGCAGGGTTGGGCAAAATGTGATGTTTATTAAAAAAATCAAAAATCATTGATTTAAATTTTAAAAAATCAAGAAACTCGCGGAATTTTAATTTTTTTTAAAGAAATTTGACAATTTTCTTTTTACAACTAATGTATTCATTATTCACCCCACATTATATCTTCTATACATTCAAAAATGATCAACAAGAGAAAAAGTTTTTTACTAAAAATTTCTCAGATATTTTTATTCTTTTTAAAAGTTAACACATGACCTAAAACTAATTTAAAATCGAAAAAAAATCCCAAAAATGTATACGATAACAGATTTTAGCGATTTCAGAAATATTCACAACAGTAAAGTGGCCTTATTTTAAGAGTTACAAAAAAAGCTTTCTAGAGAAAAATTGTTTATTATTCAAAAATACGGTAACATTTAAATTTTAATTTTTGAAGTATTTTTAACATCCAAAAAGTGTGCAACTAATGGTAAAGTTTTTTATTATCGGTTTCTCAAATAATTTTATTCTTGAGAAAAGTTGGTGCACAGTTAAAAAAAATCAATAAAACTTCATATTACACTAGATTTACTGATTTTAGAAATATTTGGAAGAGTAAAGTGCCCTTATTTTAAGAATTTTAAAAAGGAAAAAAAAATTTAAAAACTTAAAAATTTTACTCGATGTAAAATATTGTTAGTAAGAAATCGATAATAAAAAACTTTTCAATTAGTTGCAAACTTTTTGAATATTGACTATTGTCAATAGTAGTCTATAGTCTATACTGTTCAAAAATTAAATTTTAACGTCAAATTTCGTATTGTCATCTTTTTGATTTGTAAACAGTTTTTTTCCATGTTTTTTTTTGTAAATCTTAAAATAGTGGCTCTATTTTGCGAATATTTAAAAATCGTTAAAATCTAGTGTCATAATTTTTTTTCCATCTTAATATTAGTTTTAGGTCATGCATCAACTTTCTTAAAGAATTAAATTTTCTGAGAAATCGTTAATAAAAAACTTTTCCTATTGTTGCAGACTTTTTGGATAAGCTGTAGTTTTGCCCAATTTACCTGAAGCATTTATATTTTTAAATCTAACCCATTAAAAATTAAATAGCAATTGTATCATCTGTGATGTTACAGTAATTTTAGTTTCGCATATTTTAACTGTTTTATAAGTTTGTAAACTTCATCCGAGCGTCAATGTTTTACATTTAAGGTTATCGTATTAAAATATGTTAGCCTTTTCTTGTTTTCGTTTTAAAACTTGTTTTTGTGTAAATAGAGTCTGAATTTATTGTTATTACGAAGAATTTTGTCCAGACAGGTCCGGATTTAGATCAACCTACACTGGAGACAAATTTTGGAGGTCAAATTTGTGTAGATCATGTAAATTCTTCGTAAAATTACTTTTATTTGTAATATTTGTTATCCCACAACATCGGTATTATCTTCATAGTGCCTAAATCAAATCTCATTCTTTTTTTTATTGCGGTATTACGGTCCTAATAGAGACAACGTTTTTTTTTTGATTTGGGATCGAGTTAATTTGATGTAGCAAATGACACATCCAAAACACTACACTTGTAAAAACCTAAAAGTCTAGTACAACGCCTCCCCACGGCCTGTATTTGTCCGAAGTTCCGTTATTAGACCCAATCTGGCCTTGTAATTTAGCAAGCCCACCCTAAGCACAAGTAAATAATCATCGATTCTCAGAAATGCATTATGTCATCTATTCATTGAAATCAGCAACCCAATAATTGATAACATTGTATTATTTAATTGCACCCATTAATTTCAATTAAATTGAAATAATAAACAATTAATTTGCTTATGAAATGTACTTCCTATCAATATAAACATTGTTTGTTTTGAAAATAGGTTGCAAAATGAAAATTTATGCGATTTTCAATGTTATCTCCTTGCATACATAAAGTGCGCAAAAGTTTGGAAACAGATAAATATCTAAAACATCATTAAAGTTACTACAATGAAATTTGGTATCCAAGCGTTATCGTATTTTTTGGATTCGATGAAAATACTAAGGTTGCAATACGACTTCCGGTTTAACCGGAAACTGACTCAAACTTTGAAATTCTTAACACAACACCTGTATATTTTGACATTTTTGGATTTCTCATCAAATTTACTTTAATAACATGAGGTTGTATGGGTCTCTAAAGTCAACCGTTTTTGTAAAATTTACGTTTTTATGAAAATTTCGAGCAATACAGCACCTTAATTTTTTTTTAAACATTTAAGTTCTTTAAAAAGGCAGTGGAATTTCGTTTAAAAATTAGATTGGCAATAGATTAATTAACACTTTGCGCTAGCTTTATTTCTAAAATATTATACAGGGTGTTTTTTACGCTAGGTCAAACAAACATCAATAACTAAATTTTCTTAAATACAACACCCTATATGTTTTTACATGGTCTTGTAGAAAATCTGCAATAGTATTTTGGATATTTGTCTGTTTCCATTATTTTGAGCATCACTGTATAATATTGCACAAAGTAGATACATACGTTAGCTAAAATTTCTTGAATTATCTAACTATTAGCAGTCTATTGGTTTTTCAGAAACTTGTGTCAAAAGCCTCAAAATCTGTTTAGCTTATCGTAAGGTCTTTGATTTGGAATTTTGATTACAAAAATTGAGAAAACCAACGACTTATCGTGGGGTTATTGCATAAACTGTGTGTGCTTTTAATACGATCAGTAATAAACCAAAATAACTGTGCAAATTATACTAGCACGTGGCCAGATCTCAGATATGAGCAAAAGTATTTCTGTTTTCCCCTTTCATATCGCAATAAGCTGTAATAACGAACTAATTAGGGCTTCATGTTTATTCGCGGCAACAAAACGTTCTGGAACAGTACATTGACGTCTTAAATCGTTTCGAGACGTGAGGTTTGCAAAGCTACAAATAACCTAATCCATTCCGACAAGTGAAACTTTTTTAGATGAAATTAACGCATAAAAATTTTATGAAATTAATTCGCAATTTACTTCCGCTTCCAGATCATATGTTAGGGGTGCATATTATGAACACATGCATTCGGCTTATATTTCACGTTAAATGTTCGATTTCCAACACCAAAAAGTACAGCAAGATTTATAGGAAAACGATAGTAAAAGCAGATTCTTCTGTATAACGGTAGATTAAATAACCACTAAACCGTTTGTGTGAAGCAATCGTTTTGATGTGTTTAGTATAACAAATTTAAATATTTTTATCGTTTTCAACCGAAACTGTTAATTGAATTAGTATTTAAATTTGATAGTAAACGCTCGTTTTAATTTATTAGCTGCATAAATGTTTAGCAGAATACCTCGTATTTTGTTTCTATCAAACTTTTTTTACTTTATTAATGGTTAGAGCATAGAAGCTGACATCCCACACGCTGCTAAGTCACATGTGGACATTTCCAAGATCGACGCGTGTAGCACCTGTTGTTATTGAAACATAATCAACGCAAAATTTACTTGGTTGCACTGCAAAATGCAATTCGAAGGACCACCAACCTAGACGAACGAGAGAAATCATCAATGTATTATTATCCACTAGCGTATATCCGCTTGTAACACTGATTAAGGGTAGGCTGTTACGAAAACTGTGTACTTATCGCGTTCTTTGAAGGATTCCGCTCCTAATATCGGTATTAGTGGACCGTTAACGTAATACAATACTAAACAAGCAAATAACTACAGGTTGTTGACGATGGGCATTCGGTTTCACAACAGAATCCATCATCGGTTCACTGACTAACGTAATAGGGCATGATGTATGAATCTTATTCTTATTTTCTAAGGTCTTAATACCGTCTGGAACACACATAAGTTAAATTAAATCCCTAGGATTATCAGGATATACCTGAATTGGAATACCTGCGTCGGCTCTTGTTACCCTAGCACGTGATGTGCCTGCAAAATCACACGGCGGTTATTATCAATTCACGCAAAGCACGTAGAAACCTTTTTTTATTGTAATTAATCGTTTTTATTTTCTTGAACCCACACCAAGTAATAAATCGGAATTAATTAACAAATATTAGCTGAGTTATTACCTCATGCAAAGTTCATTTTAGTAATATTTGCATAAAACTGTTTGTTCGTATGACTAACAACACCAAATTTACTCGGTTGCGTCTTAAATAAACGAACATTTTATTGCAAATTATTACCAATGTATGTGGAACTTATTCAGTATTGTATATAGAAATGTAAAAGTTATGACATAGGTCTTAAATAATGCTCGTATACGTTTTCAGGAAAGTTAATAGCTAATGTATTAAAAACAACTTGTTTGTTTTTAGGGACTGGGGAATATAATTGTTAATTAAATCATAACAGGAGCTTGCTTCGGAAATTTAATTCAGTTAAGTGTAAACTTAGCCTTTGAGCATTTTCTGTGATTCTGCAGCTACGAAACGTTTAAGACGAAATAAATACTTAAAACAATTGGAATTAATATCAGCGCGTTTGTTAAAAAATCGCAACTTTTTTGAGCAGACCTGGAAATGATTAAAAACCAAACGTAGATTGTTTAATATCGTTTAAAACTGATGCTTTTGTGTGAAATGGGCAAAGGGTGATTAAAATTTTGATAATTCATTGCATTTTGCATTGTAGACGAGAACTTTTTTTTTTTCTTTAGCAAACCATTTTTATTGCAAATGCCATTGAACGTTAATTTTTTTTTTTAAGTACCTCTTGCTTTTTCTTGTGAGTCGTCAACTTGGTTTTAATACCAGTAACCAGGGGTTTGGAGCTTGAACACGAAGCAATGGAGCAATAGGTTTTTTCCCGGAGCAGGAGCGGAGTCCGGAGCAACTAATTTTGATTGCTCCACTGCTCCAGTTTATTATGTACTCCTATAATTTAAAAAAAAAACTGCTTTTTTTCCTTTTTTTCAACGTTTGAAGATCAATAATTTGTTTTTTCTAAAATTTATTCAACTTCACTTCTTTGTTAGGGTCAAATATTGTTATTTTTGACCAACTTCTATATATCGGATAAAATTAAAACTTGGTTTTTAAAGACAATTTTTTCAACCAAAAAACTTTTTTTTTCAATGTTAACAATATTTGGAGCATGGAGTGGAGCTGGAGCAGGCAATTTGATGCCGTAGCGGAGCTGGAGCAGAGCAATTAAAAAATTGGACTGCTCCAAACCCGTGCTAGTTATAGTGATTTTTTCTTCTCTTTTTAACGATATACATACCTTATGTCATCTATTTAAATTCAACTCAGAAAATCAAGATAAATCGTGTTTTACCGATATTATTTAGTGAGCTATGAAATATGTTGAACGGACAAGTTAGTTGGCTGTAGAATAGTTGAGTTTGTTTTTTTCTGACACATCACTTATCCTATCTGTTAAAATAAATAACTCAAGGAATCAAGAAACAAATATTGTTAAGATAACTATGAAACATAAATTAACAATAAGTAAATATTTCATTAAAAAACATTTATAGATGTGTAATAACTAATCTTAATTATAAAAAAAGAAATACTGCTTTTGTAATAGATGTTCAAACAGTTGTCTATTGCGTTCTAAAGATAATTGTGATCTGCGTAGTTGCTTTCTCTCAGGATAGCCTCAAATACGTTTGCTTGGCTTCTTACACAGTTTTTACTGCAAAGAATGTAGCATCTCAACATGTCAAACCTCATTATTTGTAAATGTAGCCGTAATTATAACACAATGGCTACAAAGACTATCGAATTACAGGACAATATTATAAAATTCTAATAAATGATACCGCAGACAAATGATACTGTCATTTTACATTTAATTGGTTCTTTACTGTTTTTTTTTTTCATAGATAGCTTGATAATTAGCTTCTTTGATATTGGTAAAATACGGGTTTTCTTGATTTTCTAAATTAATCATTTAAATAGATGCGACTAGTGGTATCTCATAAAAACAGGAAAAAAGCACAGTTAACTATTCCAAAGCAAATTTGACCACCCTTTGGAAAAGTTTAAGGGTAATATTTCAAAAATGGAAAGTGATCAAAAATATCCACAATAATAGTTACATTTTTCTTAAAAAAATACCTCAAGAAAGTACAAATGAAATTAATCAAATGATTAAGACAAAACATTTACCTATGAGGAAAAAAAAGAAATTCAACAGTTTCATTTTGTTATAACCAGGGGTTTGGAGCAGTCCAATTTTTTAATTGCTCCGCTCCAGCTCCGCTCCGGCATCAAAATGCCTGCTCCAGCTCCGCTCCATGCTCCAAATATTGTTAACATTAAAAAAAAAAAAAAAAATTAAAAAAAGGTGTTTTTAAAAACAAAGTTTTAATTTTATCGGATTTGTAGAAGTTGGTCAAATATAACAATATTAGGCCCTAACAAGCAAGTAATTTTTTTTTTAAATTATACATAATAAACTAGAGCAGTGGAGCAATCAAAATTATTTGCTCCGGACTCCGCTCCTGCTCCGGGCAAAAACTCATTGCTCCACTGCTCCGTGCTCGAGCTCCGAGCTCTGCTCCAAACCCCTGGTTATAACTTCTGAAACGCGTTGATTTTTTTTTTTTAGATAGATTGTCGCTCCTTTTTTTATACTTAGAAATATTTCATCTAATTTAGGCAAACCCTCTTACTATAAGCGAGATCTCCATGCTGGAAATATTATCTGGGACACCCTGTATGTAATAAAAAATCTCACTAACCGAAATTTGACGTTAAAATCTTTATTTTTTTACAAGACAACGCCACAGCGCATACTTCTAGAAACCCATTGAATGTGGCAATAGAATTTCCAGATGTAGAGAAACTAATTGGCCTTCAAGATTTCCTGTTTTTAGTGGTTGCAGCTAATTTATTTTGAATTATTTAAACGCAAAGTTGGGACCACGCGAATTGTAAATCGTTGAGAACTAAATTTAGCCATGTCCAAAAATAAACTGCCAAAAGTTGCTTTTTACTTCTGATTATGCAATGACAGACTGAGTTAACAGATATGTTGGAATGCTACAATTTTATATAATTATTTGTTTGTTTTTGAACTGTCAGACCAGGAATATTTGAGTTTATTGTTTCATATGCCAACACAATGATTTCATTTCGTATCGCCATAAGCTAAGGTCCTTAAAAGCTAATTTAACCTTTCAGAAAAATTTGAAACGTAAAAATGTATGTAAATCTTAGGCTACCGGAAGAAACGTATTTGGAAATATCGAGCAAAATTTGGTTTTACAGGAAACGTTAACTGCTTAAAAGATAACGAAAAATTAACGAAATTACTTTTCCTCCCAACCATATAATTATAACAATTGCCCAATTATGTCGTAAACTTTTGACGACGGCATTTAACTTTTACCATTGGTAATGACATTGCCTTTTTTGCTCGGATACAGCACTCCGATGCTTTTGCATGTGCTCTCTCCCAGCTGCAGTTAACCCGCTTTTCTCATCGCAATTTTTATTGTTATGTACTGCCAGCGGGGAATGTTTTAATTGTTTTTCTTTTAAAACTTGTAAATATAAATTAATAGCAAACTACGCGGGCGTTTTAATTAACTGAAACGTTTTTGATTGCGTAATATTAATTAATTTGTAATAGGCACTGGAATTAACCACAGAGGAACAAATTCCATTATGTTACTTACATCTGCAATTTAGCAATGATCGTGAAACAGTGTCTGGCTGAATACATGTGGGTATTATTAGACGGATCTGCAAGCCTTTATGGCAAGACAAGTTCTAGTTTTGCAACAACAGGAAAACTTTAACTTCCAATTTTAATGAGCTGAGGACGACAACTTGTATTTGTGTAACGCTTTTTTTAACTCGCTCTTGCACTTTGTACATTTCCCTACCATGTTAATTAGTTTATTTGCGTAAAAATGCGAGAAAATAAACAGCAATATGTATGTATGCTCGGTTTATGTATGTATCTAATCAGCAAATTACCTCCTGGCACACAGTAATTGTTGCATGATTGAGGTGACCTCTAATTCTGAATCATTTGTTTGGTTTTAATTTACTTACGTATACAGGGTGTCCCAGATTACATTTCCAGCATGGGGATCTCGCTTATTATAAGAGATACAGGTTTGTTTAAATTAGATGAATTATTCCTTAGTATGAGAGGAGCTACAATCAATTTTTAAAAGTACAAAATTCTTCGTCGTTTAGATGTTATAGCAAAAAATATGAAAATGTCGAATTTCTTTCTTCTCTCATAACTTTTTTGTCTTGATCATTAGATCAGTTTTATTTGTACCTTCTAAAGGTTTTTTATGTAGAATGTAACTATAATCTTAGATACTGTTCCAAAGCCAACTTGACCGTTTAACATCCCCAGTAACACAAAATATTGGGCCAACATTGGCTAAAAATTGACATACAATACTGGGAAAATATAGATATGTCAACATTTTTTACTATTGGTGAAATATTTTAAATGAATATTAGTCCTATAACATTTTTTTATAAAGGATCTATATTATTAAATGATATTAGATTAATATACCGTATCGATATTGGTGAAATGTATACTATACACAATAAAAAATATATTCAACCAATATTATTCACCCTGATTGGTACAATGTTATATGCATAAATCTACTTCATATGGTTTTATGGTTTAGAAATGTTAATATCCAATAATAGTCCAATAAGGCTGTATAAATGGTTTATTCAAACTAAAAATATAAAAAAATTACAGAAAACCACACATAATTTTCTTACGTCTGTATTTGGCCGACAATTTCATGCCATAACAGTAATACTTCAAGACTAATCTGAAAGTTGTCCAACAACTAGGAGCATGGTAATATCTTCCTTCCACTTGATAAGTGTTTTTCACTATTGATATCCGACTAAACCACAAATCGATGTCCGATTCAGGACTTCCATCGAAATTTGGTATAAAAGCCGCCACTTTTTTTTTATTTCATTCTAGCATTCTCACTATCATAGCTTTTACTGCATTGGCTATTATATCATCAACCGACATGATAATGCTTTCGTGTTCACTCATTTTTAAAATTGAAAACACGTGGTAAAACTTAACCTCAAAAATGTGTTTTACGTTAACAGTGCGAACGTTTAAATACTATAAAATAACCTGTTAATCCAAAACTATAATCACTTTATCAGTTTTTGATCCCTCTTCTGAACACTATGGTAATGGCTCACATAAATTATTATAAACTTTCTAAGAGGGCAAACATAAAACGAGCGGTAATAGTAACAACATTTATTCGCACTCTCATTCTGCCAATTACATTTCCGCCAACGGTAACCTAACATACGCTATACACTAACTCCATCTACATCCTGGAGCGCCAAATTCAAATTTTAAACTTATAATCTACTTACTACAAAACAATATGAACATATTGGAGCAATAACTTATTAACATTGAGTTGTATGATATTGGTGATTAATTAAAAAACTAGAAAAAGCCTATATTGGCCTAATGTTGCCAGACAATATAGGGTAAATATATTTTGGTTATGTCTAGCCAATAAAAATAAACTGGAAATAATCATTAAACAATATAAACATATTGGACCAATAGCATATTAACATTGAGTTGTCTGATATTGGTGATTCATTAAAAAACTAGAAAAAGCCCATATTGCCTGAATGTTGCCAATATTGGGCCTGCGTAACAATATTTGGCCAATATTAGGCCACTATTATTGTGCTACTTTGGAAGCGAGATACCCATGCTGGAAATGTAATCTGGTACACCCTGTATAATCAAACGTGATTTTGTCTTTTCAAACATAAATGTAGGTTTTTAGCAGTCTTTCTAGTGCAGTTATTTAACTATTTATGTTTTGTAAATCACAAAACAGAAATTTTCTCCTAATTTAGTTTTTCAATTTCGTCTTTAGAAAAGTTTTGCCAAGTAGTGGCATTAAAACCTCCAGGCGCTTTACTCTAATCATTATCGAGCTAAAAACTTTTTAATAAGTTACCGAGTACACATGAACTACGTAGTTGGGTTGACATCAAACTAATCAATCTAAATAATGCCATGCTTTCGTAATAACACAATAGATGACATAAGTTTCGAGCGATTAGTGGCTCATCGGTTACTGAAACTTGACAAATTTCAAGCAACTATTTGTATGCTACATATTCTTAGCTGTGTGTAAATTTTCCCCCAACTCTGACTTCACAATATACAATAATTCGTATATGTAAATAATTTTTATTACTGTTTAATTATGTTAAGTATTGTGTACAGCGTGGAAACCTCTATATACGTCATTAATCCGTTCCTGGGGAACGGACGAATACTGAATCGTGACGAATAAAGAAGCAAATTTTTCAATAGGAATCAACTATAATTGGAATAATGTGTTCCCAACAATTCGGTGCATTTTCATGGCGAAAAATTATGACGAATATAGAATAGGGCCTAACAAATATAAAGGTTTCACTGTATGAAACATTTGCAATATTTTTCATGGCACCTTTGTTGCAGTTATCGTGTTTTATACACTTACATAAAATATATCTAAAGACTATAAACTTAGTGTTTTTTATTTCTGTTAGTTACCAACAGCTGTCAAAAAGAAATTGGTGGTCTTTAAAAGATTAAAAAGATAAATTTAGGCCAGTTATTAGTTTAAATCTATATGAAAATGCGGATCATCTGCACTTAAATTATTTATTCATAGGATTCTTTTTTAAGATTTTTGATTTTGGCAATGCATTTTTGTATATATTACTTATTTATTAAACATGCCACTAGCTGAAGAAAAAAGTTTATAGCTATATTGTAGATTACACTTATAACTGTGTGATTTTGTGTTTAAAAATTACTTTTTGTTTCAGGTAAGTGTGCGGAGTACGAAGTTAGGATTATTTGTTTATCTTTGGTGAGTCAATTTTTGTACTATTCGGTCGGTTTTCGAGTTAGGCATTTTCGAAACGACGTGAAAAAGCGCCCATTTCGTCGATCTAATCGAATTTTTCAGGTAGGAGTACTAATACTAATCAAATATCACCCAAATATTGGTGTGAATTTATAGATTTATAGAATTGTAGTTTTATAGATTACCATATACAGTACTAAAATACATTAATTTTACCATTATAGTGTAAGATTGCCTCTCAGAATATGGAAATCGAATGTAAATGATTAATCTTTTTATAAAACACTACTTTACCTATACATGTTAAGTAATTTTACATCACTTCTGTAAAACTACATCATTCAAATTGGAAATTTACAATGATTTTTAATGGCTTAATAATGCCAATGATTATCATGGTAAATTTACAGAATAGTTATTTATGTATCAAGACCAAAACGTGTAACTTTTTCGGCCGCGTCTGGTTTGCTGGCTAAGACGTAGTCGAAGCCAGCAAAGAGGCAAGGACGAAAAAGTACGTTTTGGCCGGGGTGCATAATACATTTTTTTTGTGCGATCGAATTAAAAACGATTAAAATTTTTAGTATTTTTCAAAAATATAGGTTAGAAACTACATGACATTCTGTCACTGAACAGATGACGGCGTATGCTGTTAGCGGTGGAAACGTACTTGCATAATTCTGTACATAATTTAAATAACCTTTTTTTGAGCATTGTAATGTTTTATTCATAAATTTAAACATTGATTAATTATTAATTACATAACGTAGAACATACGTAAATCAACACTAATTTTTATTCAGTATTTAGTAACAGTATCAACACGAAAATATTAGTTTATAAACTACCTGACAGTTAACAACCTAAAGACCTCTACGTCACTACCCTTAGCGGGGAAGCCATAATCTCAGAGAACTTATATTCAGACACGCACATGCGCTTTCCGTTCTGCTTTAATGGTGCCTGTACACCTGAGAGTAAAGTACTCTCGAGAGTAGCGTCGCCAAGGATACAGCCCCTGAGAGTAACTCGCGATTGGCTGTATCCTTGGCGACGCTACTCTCGAGAGTACTTTACTCTCAGGTGTACAGGCACCATAATGCAAATGATCTTTTTCGTACGCTGTAACAATCCAATAACTTTACTAATATTTTGTTTATTATTATTTTACTGCTAAATGATTTGTTCATTTATTTTAAAATTCTGCTGCCATTGTTGTGATACCACTTTTATTTAGTATTCCATACACATTATTAATTTACAAAATTGTTGTGTTTTTGTATCTGTGTGAAATTTAGTTGATTTATTGTGCTTGTTCTGAGGAGTGGCTTGTTGTTTTTGTAAATCATGCAGACTATGTGAGTAGCAGGTGAAATAACAATTTTTTAAAACGCAAATAAAGTCTAAAATAATAAATGACTCTGAAGTAATTTAAAACGTACGACAAAACTGCAAGAGAGAGCAACATTTCATTACCTTTTCACCACAAGATAGCCTTGAGAAGTTGCATATTCTCGCGTAAAATATCGCGTTATTCAGTTGTTAGTTTTCGCGATGACTTCATTTTCTTAGAATTTATTTGTTTTGCAAAATCAACATTGATGACATACTTGCACTTTCTCATTGTTAGCAAGAATTGAAAATCGTCAAGTATTTGTGATAAAAATATGTATCATGTTTTGGTTGTTGTTTGAATGCTCTTGATATTCCGTTTTCATAGATTTTAAAAGTGGTTTACGGTTATTAATATTGGCATTTGTTGTCATTTCCAAGACCTACTATTTAAAAATGTTGCAATTTCTCTTAACTTTATCAAAAATTCTTAATAACTCGAAAATTGTTGCAGATAGGTATAGGAAACGCTAATACAGATTGATGCAGTATGTAATTTTGCATTAGAAAATGAAAAAAAAGTTCGGGCATTGTATTTGAAAAAACGAGTTTTAGTGGTCTGAAGTTGTATTAAAAGAAAATTAAATTTAGGACACTCTGTAAATAATGCATCGATTGCAAAAATTCCAGGATGAACTCCAAAGTTTCTTCTAGGCATGGTCTAAATTTAAGCGTTTTCTCGTCAAGAATGGCGGCGGTAGATAATATTAAGCATCACGATGAAAATAAAAAAAAATTCAAAAAAGTCCAAAAATCTAAAAAAACCACTGCACTTGGGTATAGGGAATGCTATCAAAAGTCCCTCTAAAACAACGTGCTAAATCCAAAAATGCAACAAAAATCAGACCATTGTATTTGAAATAAGAAAGTAGACGTTAACTTCCGGTATATTCGGAAGTGTCGCCATCTTGAAAATATTTTCATTAAACAGATCATATGCCATTATGTTCATAACCAAAATTTCAGATTAATACCCTTTTCCATTCTTCATATACTTTTAATGCCCGGTCCCAATCAATCACCCTGTATGGTCCATGGACCTTAAAACCATTGGCGGGTGTACCAATACAACTAAGTAAGTAGGTGTGTTCAATTTCAATTGTGTAGTGCGCAACCCCACCGCTCGCAATTAGATTTGACGCGGCCTATACTAACCGCAATATTAAGAGTTCAAGAAATTCATTTTTTAGTAAGCTATGCGTCACTTCAGGAAACAAAAGCACCTTAAAGCGCATTCTTGATGTTTCTTCTTACTTGATAGACAATGTGTCTCTGATTGTTTCTAATAAAATAATAATTATACGTTACCATTGTACATTTGTATCCGTGTACTTATTTACGAGTGCCTGACGTATAGGTTTTCTTATTGCCGACGATATAAATGGTGTTTAATAAATCCACAGCTCATTTTATCGTAATGGTGGGCATTAACGGTATATACCTTAGCATTATTTGTCGTTTGCCGTAGGTGTGTCGGAGAATGTTGGCTGTAGGTGCTAAGTACAAGCCCAGCACCTAAACTAATTTGAAGTCGACGTATCTGAAGCCAATCTAGCAGGCTAATCCTTCTTAGAAACTATTTATTTTCATCTCTTCCTGTTTTTTTCTCCTGTAAATATTGTAGAAATACTTTATCGTGATAAATTTAAGTTAATGCCGCCGTCCTGGATCCGTTTTTAGTGTGTATCTTGGACGACTTGTAACAAATGCAAACGTCACCACCCCTATTATTCCGTTTGAGTTATGGATTGTATTCAACGCGGAATCAGATGACGAGGCTCCCGGTTAAAGTCCCTGAACTTTCTTCCAAGTTAGATTGGTTTTATCAGATGTTGTGGGTGCCGGACGTATTATGATTTGTTTTGATCACAACTTCTGTCAGTGCTAACTCCCAGGGCATGTGCAACTGTTGAACTAACGATTCGTAGTCCTGTGATTGATTCCGCGTTTGGTTTGGTTGGATATTTTTAAATTAGGGTTCTCGGCTCTCCGACAGTTTTAAGAAGTAATTACACGGTTTCCGGCTTTAAGCAAAGTAATATACGTTTCCACCATCCTGGAGCGTATTTTTAAACGTTAAAACCTTGAGTAAATCCGTAGTTTTTTGAGGTCAGTAGTTTCAATTGGAAGTTTTCGTTTAAGCAGGATTTTTGCAAGTGTAAATGCAAGATGAAAACTTACTTTTCCAGAAACATTAATCATGTTTTTATAGCTTTTACACTAAAAAAATTAGCATGCTGTAAAAAACTTACAAGCGATGATCCAAATATGTATTTGATTCAGCTATGTGAGTTGCGTCATCATTTTCAATGCAACTACGTTACAAAAAAATTATTCTTTCTTGCGGGGAGGTAAAATAGGGGAATGTTTTGATAGCTTTTCAGAGAGAAAACTCCCAAAGGAATCACATTTTTTGTGATGTTTTAATCTGTCGCAACGTAATTCCTAAACTGGAATACTCTCAAAGTTATTTTATTTATTACTAGCGTAGTGACCCGGCTTCGCTCGGTGATTTTTTTTATCAATCACAGACTACTCGCGCTTCGCGCTCGCGCCCTGTGGACGTTTTTAACCTTTTGAGAATTTTGGATCTTTTGGGAATTTTTGTATCTATTAAGAATTTTTGTATCTATTGAGAATTTTGAAACTTTTGTGATATTTGGATCTTTTGGGAATTTTGGTTCTTTTGGGAAATTTTGGAACTTCTGGGAATTCTTATATAGCCTATCTTCTTCCCATAGTCCTATAGATTGTCTGTGCCAAATTTGGTCAGGATCGGATGAATGGTATAGAAATGCATAAAGGACAAACATCCATACAAACATACATACCTACATACATACATTCATTTTTATATATACAGGCTGTTTCAAATTCGACCCCCACCATGGGGATCTCGCTTATTAGTGGAGATAGAGGGTATGTTTAAATTTGGCAAAGTTGCTAAATTTCTTGCTCATTAACAATCCGAAGAGAAAAATTGGCTATGATTTTTGGTATTCGAAATATTTTCAAAAAACCAAAATTTTGAAATTTAGTGTTTTAATTGTAGCGCCCTTGTTAGAAGAGATATCGAAAAATAAAAAACACTTTCTCACAGTCACTTTTTCTTTTCTTTGTGATAGCGTAATTTGATTTTTTACAAAACGTTTCGTCTTTTACAAACCATCATCAAGTTTCTTATTTCTTATGGGCGCCATATTGGATTTTACCATTTTTAAATACTACATTTTTTTCTTATTACAACGATATAACACATGCTGGAAAAATTTCTAAAAACCAGGCCGTAATTTCCAAAAAACCGTTTTATCAATAACAAATAAATCACTCTTGCCTTGATATTGCAAACCAATGAAGTATCATGAACATCGCAGTCTTCTGATTTCAGCAATGTATGACATGATTTTAAAACAATGGCTTAATTGCCAAAAACATTATTTTAATACTCAAAATACATAGAAGACTGGAAATTTAAAACAATGAATAATTTTTTACAAATGGTAAACCTAAAGCACCTTTTATAACTTAAACAACCTAGTTTAGTAACAAAAAAACAAAACATATTCGTTGTAACAATTAATACTGTTAAAATAAGAATTAATTACAATAAATGCTCAAACAACTGGCCGTTTAGATTAAAGCATAATTGTGCACGTTTTCTTGCATGTATCACAGCTCTTTGAATCGTTCTTCTAGGAATAGCATCGAAAGCATTAGTAAGTCTAGCTTTAAGTTGCTCGATGTTTCGGGGGGTATCTTTGTAAATTTGATTTTTGACAGCTCCCCATAAAAAGTAATCTAGAGGACTTAAGTCAGGGGATCTAGCAGGCCATTCGACTACTCCACCATTTCCGATCCAACGATTGGGAAATTCCTGATGTAAATAGTTTCTCACAATTGCCGCATTGTGGGCCGGTGCACCGTCTTGCTGCCACCACAAGTGTTGGAGTTGATTTAATGGAATATCGTCTAGATACTCTGATACTTGTGTACGAAGAAGATTCAAATATCTTTCTCCATTTATAGATTCGTCGTACATAAATGGTCCAATTAAACGGTCGCCTAACATACCCATCCAAACATTAACTCCAAAACGTTGCTGTGGCCTTCTTGTCCTATTTTGTCTTGGATTTTCTACTGCCCAGTAATGCTCTGTATTACGATTAAAGATTCCAGAGTTTGTGAATTTTGATTCATCAGACCAAACGATTTTGTTTAAAAAATCATTATCATGATTTAGCTTCCCTAACAGCCAATTGCAATAATCCAGCCTTCTGATGCTATCACCAGGTTGTAATGTATGACTTACATGAATCTTGTATGGTTTATACTTATTTGCTTTTAAAGTTCTCCACACTTGTGTATGCGGTAAGTTTAATTCAATAACTACTTCACGCGTAGAGGTTGAAGGATTATCATTTATCTAAACAACAAATTTTTAGCTAAGTTATTTAAGTTATAAAAGGTGCTTTAGGTTTACCATTTGTAAAATATTATGTTGGTTATTCAAATTTCTGTAACCATAATAATTGCGAGGTGCGGCAAACGATCCATATTCGGCTAAGTTTCTATCAAGTTGTAGAAACATGGTACGATCTGGGTGTTGTCTTTCTGGGTACATTCTTAAATATGTTGCACTCGCTATTGTTGTGTTTCGATGAGAAGAATAAAAAACTCGTAACATATCTCGTTTTTCATTATTGCTAAATGGCATTGTTTTGGTACTGACAGGAATATGGTACTGACAGGAATAATACGTTAGTAAGATGTTTCATTGTTTTAAATTTCCAGTCTACTATGTATTTTGAGTATTCAAATAATGTTTTTGGCAATTAAGCCATTGTTTTAAAATCATGTCATACATTGCTGAAATCAGAAGACTGCGATGTTCATGATACTTCATTGGTTTGCAATATCAAGGCAAGAGTGATTTATTTGTTATTGATAAAACGGTTTTTTGGAAATTACGGCCTGGTTTTTAGAAATTTTTCCAGCATGTGTTATATCGTTGTAATAAGAAAAAAATGTAGTATTTAAAAATGGTAAAATCCAATATGGCGCCCATAAGAAATAAGAAACTTGATGATGGTTTGTAAAAGACGAAACGTTTTGTAAAAAATCAAATTACGCTATCACAAAGAAAAGAAAAAGTGACTGTGAGAAAGTGTTTTTTATTTTTCGATATCTCTTCTAACAAGGGCGCTACAATTAAAACACTAAATTTCAAAATTTTGGTTTTTTGAAAATATTTCGAATACCAAAAATCATAGCCAATTTTTCTCTTCGGATTGTTAATGAGCAAGAAATTTAGCAACTTTGCCAAATTTAAACATACCCTCTATCTCCACTAATAAGCGAGATCCCCATGGTGGGGGTCGAATTTGAAACAGCCTGTATAGATTTTCATTTGTGTAATACAGTGTCTTTTAAAAAAGTGTATCAAAAATGAAAAAGTATTTAATCGTTGAATTTTTAAAAATTGCTGCATGTTCTTAAACTAGTTTAAAGTTTAAAAAAAGTTTCGTTCAAATTCACATAACCCTAAATTTTAGCGATTTTGTAAATTAGTGAAGTGTCCTTATTCTACGAATAACAAAAAAAATTTAAATGAAATTTTTAAATTCTTACCAAGGAAGGTCACCATATGTTGTTACTAGAATCTGATCGAGGCTGTGTTTGTTGCATCAAGAACATCAAAACTAAATGTTTTGCAAAGTTATACGTGCCACTGATCATTTCCTTCGGATAAAAAGGGGAAAAGTAGAATATTAAAGGTAATTTTTGCGATCGCTTTGGCAAGGAAACCGTCAGAGATAAAATCGAAATTCTTCTATTTAGCAATGCGCGCATCCATTACAAGTAAAATGGTGCAAAGTTTTTGACAAAAATCTTAAACGGTTCCGGCGAAAAACTTCGAAAACGAAACCCCTGAAAAATCGCTATGATTTGAGAATACCTGTTATAACAAAATCTATGCGACTTGCATAGGGGAAAGGTCTAATTTTTCGCGTTTTTCTTCGCGTTTAAGATTTTCTCAAAAATTTTGGACCATTTTACTTGCAAAGGTGCGCGCATTGTTAAATAGGAAAACTTCGATTTTATCTTTGACGGTTTCTTGACCAAAGCGATCGCAAACATTACCTTTATTATTCAACCTTTCAGTTCTTCCCCTGTTTAGCACAATATTAATAGAAAGAGCATCTAAAGTAGTACTAGACAATTTATTTCTTTTTTTTTTTGGTCACACTTGCTACGTCAACATGTACAGTTTGTTCAGCGGAAAAAACATTTTTAAATGTTTTTCTTGAGAAAAAAGTCTAAATTTCTCGAGAAATGAGATATCGAAAAAGAAACCTTACCTCGAAAAATTCTCGAGAAGAAACTAGAATTTAGGAATAACGGAAACTAACTTACTACACAACTCAACTCGGAAGCGCTACACCTAATAGTGGATGGAGTAAGTAGGGCAAGCTGTTGTACCAAGGGACGCATGTACCTAGGGACAGCGGCCATAACTTGAACAAAACTCAAAATTTGAAGCTGGTGCTGTAATCATATGTCGGTATTACAGTTCTTTACTTCCTATATTGAATTCAATACCTTTCGGAAACGTTAAAGGGAGGTATCAACATTTGAAGTTTTTCTCAGTAGTAAAGTAAAATTCGTCCGTGCAACATCGTGTACATTGGCGCATTTATAGCCCATTCAAAGAATTGGTTTACGGTATGTATTATTAGTTTGTTATGTTAAGTTTCAACAACAGCTTGCAAATGGCGAAGATTTTTGACTCATCATGTATAAAAAATTGTTTTTTTGTAGAAATTGTTGCTTGTTGTACGTAGGGACAATGTAGCTGTTGTACCTAGGGACGTTGTTGTCTAATGGATTCATTTTTGACGAAGAAGCAGAAGTTTTTGCCATCCTTGAGGAAGACATAGTCTTCAAGCTTCCTCCTCCCGTGCCCACACAAGTAGGAGCAAGAATAACGTGAAATTTCCGGTAGAAATTGGCGGATATTTCTTGGGTTAAAGAGAAGTCTTTAGTTACATGTTTCTAATTTTTTATGGCAGAGTTATATTTTGTTTTTTGTTTTTTGTATTTTGAATTTGTTTATTAATATATTATTTACACGACCAAGCGTAAAATCAAAGTTGTTACCCTCATTTTCGATCCTATATTTTTATTGTAGCCCTATGTCCCTAGGTACACCCTGATATGTCCCTAGGCTCAACACCATGTACCTAGAGACAGTAAACAACACTATTGTAAATATTTTTTTTTTTGACGAACTATTAGAATAATGTCCAAAATAACTAGGCCATATTATTTGCAATGCATGTTTTACTATGTGGACAAAAAATAAGTTCGTTATCCTCAACAACAAAATTTAAAAAAAATAAAGTTTGAAATTTGTCCCTAGGCTCAACAGTTTCCCCTACTTTATAAGTAAATATTAGTTACTAAATAAAATTTTATCTGAACGTACGCGATTTGTAATATACTTCTTAAGGGTCAATCGACGAATTATTTCAAAAATGTACAGTTGTAATGTCTGGCGTATTCAGACAAAACGGGTTACAGGGATCCTTAAATCGTGCAATCCTTCCACATCTCGAGTTCAAAAATTTTAGTGATGACAATACTTACTTCGTGCTATGGATGGCGGAAGTAAAAAAGTGATTGATGGCAATTATTAGTAACTTAATTAATGCCAAACTGCTTTCTTCCGATACCTTATCAACGCGTACATTTCATTTCGTCTTGATGAACACATGATATTCTCGTTAACGACAACAATACGATTAAGTCCCCAGACAGGTGCACGATCAAGTTAATTAAGAAAAGTACGACCCCAAAATAGATAAAAATTTAATTTATAAGTGGCAACCGTTTATGAGTTTCAAGAACCAAGTCCGGTCCGCCCAAGCCTCGCCGCACCTTCCCATCGCGGCTAACTTTCGATCAAATTCTCAACTTCATTTCATTAGCGAACCTATTACTTTTATCGCGCCAGTTATTAAACCTTCCTCGATTTTTCGATAACTTAGTGTGATCGAAAGTTCGCGAAAATTGCCAAGTAAATTTACTTCGACATTAATTCGACGTGCGGAAGCGAACGCACTAAGTAAAGGTTTAATTAAATTTCAGTATTGCGCACAAAATACGTCATATTATCGCGTGAAATTGCTGCACTTGCTTCGGAATTAATAAATTATGTGCAATTTTGCCCGCTTACGGTTGAGATATTTAAATAACACGGAATGTTTTGACGTACGAGCAATTTATGGCGGGTTCTTGTACCAATACTCGGATATTCGCTGCCGTGTTCTTCAAACACGACTCGGTGGGAGCCGGTGCGGTTATCTCGGCCTACGGTCTCCCGTCACCTGTTTGTATTTGTAGCTACACAAGCGCACTTGATCGGTTATGTAAAACCATATTTCTGCTCGACCCATTATAAGATACATACATATTCATTATGACGATTAATATTCTGATTTAACTCGTTTCATTAACCTTCAGTTGTTGACTACATTGAACATAATTTTTCTATTATGGGCACCTACTCATAACCGCTATTGGGAAAATATTTAAAAACGATATACCATGCGCACGGTGGTGTGAATCTTATTAGTAGCCAACCTACGGAAACTCGAGAGCGTTAGGAAAAATTGTTAACACCAAGGCATTACGGATTGGAGAAATCAACTTGTACTTAAATAGACATTAGGACATGAATCTATGGAATAATACCCGTATAAAGATACAATATAGTTACAGAAAAACTTACTTCTCCAAAGCTGTTTTTAAGTTACATTGATTTATTCTTCAGCCGCGTTAGTTTCACTCTAAAAGCTTTTCTAAACCATAAAATTACCAAGGTAATATAAGCGGTCGTTATAATATAAAAATAACCAGAAATTAAGGAAAACAACAGGTTGAAATAATTAAGTAATATTACTTAACATGTCACATAATATTCTACTTTTATTCTACGTTAAAATTTACTACCAACAAATTTTATGCTGTCTTTTCAATTTTAATGCAATAAATATAGAATCAACGTCGTTTTCGTTCCTAGGTAATACACTTTCAATTGTTTTGTACACAATTATGTCACTAAAATTATCAGACAACCTTATTTTAATATTGGGTTTTATGTCTGTTTTATACTATACTATTTTTTCGTTTAAGAAAATCGTATACGATTTTTGATACAAAAATTTCGTTCAAGAATTTAGCATGGAAAATATGAACCATTTACATTGTACTATTTTTTGGTACGAAAACTCCAATATATTTTGGTTACTTTTTAGCAACTTTTATTATATTTTGTTGGCACCTTGAGTAACCATGTCAAATGTTCAATTTGATCACAGAACAAAAAGCGAATCGTTTTCAAATTTAATGTATATTTAACGCTTGCTCCATTCTACATATTTATTCCTACAAAATAAATTGTGAGGGATTATAACGGTAATAAGTAGTATTTAACATCGTTTGATTGTTTCAGTTAACCTAACCCACAAATGACATGCGGTCAGATACAGTTACAGTAGAATAGGCATGCGCCCATGCTAAAATTGGACGCATTTAGGGCAGGTAGTAATTTCGTACGAATTTTTCGTTCAAGATTTTTAATTTCTGATTGACACCGTACTAGAAAATCGTATACGATTTTCTTAACCGAAAAAATAGTATGGGACAATCTAAACAGATGAATCTTCCTTAGGTGTAAGCACTATTTGCTGTGGTTACCATTGTTGCCCTTGAGATTATGATTGTTATTAACAAAGGTAACCAAAGTAAAATTGGTTTACACCTAAGGAAGATTCATCTGTTTAGATTGACCCATAGTATAAAACACTTTAGACTTTAGATCAAAGGTTGCCAACGTGTTCGATGCCAACCCCCGAAGTCGACACTGACTCTGAGGAGGTCGATCACAGTTTAATAATACGCAGCGCATTTCACGAAAGTTGATCGTTTCATGACCATTATGGTTTTGTTATGCGTTCATTTTTCGTTGTAGTCTTACGCAACCTATTTGAAATTAACGAAGATCTATGTATAATACAAGTATATGTGTTACGATTTAATTTTTCCAAGACGTGCAAGTCTTACGCCACGTTTTAAATATTATTTCATGGGCCGTTTACCTCAGACAAAAACGCAGTGGATGTGACTTATTTATTCTTTAACCCCGAGTCAGTGGACTGTTAATATTCAACAAAGTAATTTCTTCCAGTAGCAACGCACGTCTAGACGATAATGGGGTTGTAATTTAGAAAAATTTATTCGTATAATTCGTGTGATTTGCTGTCATCGTCGAAGTCGATTTTCTTATGTAAATGAGAAATTAATGGCAAAGTTTGGGTGGCACGGTCGACGGAACAAACGAAATAAACAAGCACAGCACGCTTTTCTGTTTGCATAACTGACACTTGTTTCGTGTGTTTCGCCAAAATATCCTTTTTTGATGTAGTTGACTCGCTAATACACTTTGTAAGAGTACAAAAAAAAAACTGGAATGAGTAATATATCCCGGTATTGTTTTAATTTCTATACCATTACAAAAGACTTTAACGCCGGCAGATAAGACTGACATTTTGCATAAGTATGTGAGTAGGCAAACCTGAAGTTTCACTACACGAGGAAATTTTGAGGTGTTGTATTATATAAGTAACATAATTACACAATATTTGCAGCACGGGGGGTCCACGATATATAGATCTCGCTGTATGTGTTGTTTCCGATGTACGTTATGCATTCTGCCTTGCGTTGTTTAAACGGGTCGTCGAAGAGGGGGGGATGATCAAGAATAAAATTTTCTGAGAAATCCAATTTTTTTTTCCAGTTGTTGTAGACTTTCTGAATGACGCTCCATATATATATATAGTTTTTCTCTCGCTAAAGCGGCTAAATACCAATGCTTTTTGTGCTTTGCTATTATGAAAAACACAATTAAAAGCAGATATACAAAGTGTCCCAGCCAAGAAGAATTATTCGGTAGCTCTGTTATAAGTAAAAATTTTAAAAAAAGTTTCAAATAAAAGTTGTTTGTAATCATTTACCACATACCCTTAACTTATTTTCAACTATACACAGTGTTTTGTTTTTGCGCACCGATACAAAACATTATTTTTTAAATGGAACAACCTGTGTATTTTTTAGATGTAAAATTAAAGTTTCTTTTAATACTATTAAAGGTTGTTTATGTCTAAAATGAACCGTTTTTGAGTTATTAACGTTTTTTTAAAAACTTATACAGATGCAGACCTTTATAAAAGTATTTATATTTATCAACATAACACCAGAGCAAATTCCTCTGGTAATTTACTAAACAATAATGTCATAGTTATTGTTGACTAGTCAAACTTTTAAAATAATATACAGGGTGTTCGTTGCACTAGGTCAATTTCGCTCAACTTTAAACGCATATAAGTAATTTTTTTAATGGAACTCCCAATATATTTTTACATTTTCTTGTAGAAAATGTAATTATCTTTCAAAGTTATTCAGCATGTCTAAATATAATCTTTTTGGAGTTATTTCGTTTCTAATGATTACTTACAACTAAAAATTACAAAATATACAGGGTGTTCCATTTGAAAAAATAACGTTTAGTATCAGTGCGCAAAAACAAAACACTGTATAATTAAAAATAATTTAAAGCTATGTAATAAATGATTACAAACAACTTTTATTTCAAACTTTTTTTTAAATTATTACTAATGACAGACCAATAGAATAATTCGTCTTAGCTGGGACACCCTGTATTGTATATAGTTTTGAAACAACCGTTTATACATTTAATAAACATTCAATCGAAAACAGTTCAGTTTCTAATCGGTTTTACCTATAAAATGTTTGAAGCGACTGATTTTTTGTGTGAACAAATATTTACCAGGAAAAAAATCGATTTACGTGAAATTTTTTGTACATAAGCCAATAATGTATTAATAAAATGTTTACTTTTCCACGGCTGTAATGATTTCGCAGTTGTGGTTTACAATTCGCGAACAAAAAATTAAATACAACTCTCGCCGGTGTGCCACGGAAGATTTTTCAATTTGTATTTTTGTTTTATGAAAAACGTAGTACTTTACAAACAACTTGAAAGTTAAATTTAAAATAGATGTCCCTGTTGAAAGACAAGTTTAAAAAAACAAAATCAATTGTCACATTTCATGTAACATGTTCTTTGCACTTTTGTGTAGCGAGAGTTGGGGGAGTTTTTGTTACTTTATTTCTTGTCACTGACATATATTACACATATTTTCAATTGTTTGGCCGCTCGGCAAGTTGCGAACGTCCAATTAACCGTGTGCTAAACAATACGAAAATTAATTGTTGCATTTAGCAATGTCCCCGTAATAAAGCCCATCGCTACAATACACGATAAATTGTAAGAGATAAACTGATTTTGTGGGTTGGGTACAGTTCAACAAAAGCATTTTAAACTTAAACTAATTTTAAGAGGAATAAAAAATATAGGACACTAGATTTTAGCGATTTTTGAAATATTTGCAAGGTTAAAGTGCCTTTATTTTAAGAGATACAAAAAAAAAATGGAAGACAAAGCTATTATAGCCTAGATTTTAATCTTGACGGTCAAATTCCAACTTTTATTTATTAAGAAATTAACATTCAAAAAGTGCAAAAAATGAAAAAGTGTTTTATTATCGACTTCTCAGAAAAATGTATTCCTGATAAAAGTTTGTGCATGGTCTAAGATGAAAAAAAGTTTAATAAAAAGTCAAAGGATACATTTTAGCAATTTTTGAAATATTCGCTAAAGTGCCCTTTTTTTAAGAGATACAGAAACTTTTTAATGGAAAAATGTATTTATAATTTGCAAATAAGGTTAGTTTTAAATGTTGACAGTCAAATTCCAATTTTTGTTACTTAAGAAATTTTAACGTTCAAAAAATCAAAAAGCCACTAAAATCTAGTGTCATATGACTTTCTATTAAACGTTTTTCATCTTAAAATTAGTTTTAAAGCATGCACCAACTTTTATCAGCGATAAAATTTTCTAAGAGATCGATAATAATTTTTTTCCATTTGTTGCAAACTTTTCAAATATTAAAATTTCTTAAAAAAATAATGTTGGAATATGACCATCAAAATTAAAATCTAGCTTCATTTTTGGATTCTAAATAACTTTTTTTATACAAAATTTTGTATCTCTTAAAAGAGGGCACTTTACATATTTCAAAAATCGCTAAAATCTTGTGTCCTATGATTTGTGTTTATTGATTTTTTTTAGTCTTAAAATAAGTCTTGGACCATGCACCAACTTTTGTAACGAATAAAATTTCTGAGAAATCGATTACATTTTTTTCCATTTGATGCAGACTTTTTGAATGACGCTGTATAAAAGCGCTATCGGTCATTTGGCAAGGAGAAAAACTAACCAGACCTTTACTAACGATCGATCGATATTACTATCAAACTCGACTAGGGTGATAAGGTGAGGCGCCGTCTTGCTCCGACTTCTTGCAAATTCCTAGGTAGTCGTTTTCCAGACATCAGCTACTTTTCATTTATTTTAATTGTAAAAGTGGTATCTAAATGTCTTGGTGAAAAGACTAAGCCAGTTTTACAAGACAAATTCCTTCCTCTTCCGTATGTAGATCAGGATTTAAATTTAATTGCTTGGAATAACAAAATATAAAAATAATCAAGTATCAACTTGAGTTCTTAACCTACAAATTCTTGCACATGTTAATAGACGTTTATCGTTTCAAATAAAATAAGTCCATGTTGAACATACGCCCACCCAATTACAACACTATTTTGTGTTAAACTTTTGTAATTGCCCTCTTTTTAATTGTACCCATGTCTAGAGTATCCGAGCTCTTGAACTCAAAACGTAAACCTTAAATTAATAGTCGTAGCGTATCGTTTAATTGCAGAGAAGTACAAAGTGAGCGGACACACTAAGTTATTAATTGTCTCGTTTTATTCTTCCTCTCCGTGTTGCGTCTCTTATATGCTGCTGCTTAAATAATGCCAAGCATAATGAAGTGGACAAAGAAAACATTCGTTATAATGAAAACCAAAGATTTAGAAACGCAACAAGAGCGTTAAAAACAGAGAGCCTCGTGACGTCTGTTTAATTTTCTAGCTGCTCAAGTTTAATGTACTTGTTCTGTCGTGTTACTGGAGCCCCTGCTATCATTTGCGCCGTTTATTACTTGGAGAACTTTGAAAATTAATTCTACTTGCAGGGCAGACATGACAGACTACTGCAAAATGAGAAGTGATCGTTTTATTTTGTATATATGCCGGGAAAGAATGTGTTTCGGCGAAGTTATTTCTCAGCTAATTACGTTGTTACATGATATAAATAGGGATGTTTTGTGTACTGCTGCTTGGATTGTGTTCTAAAACGTAAGTTATGCGTCTTTTGTGTTTTGGGTTTAATGAATTCGACATATTCAATGGGTTTAGATAAAAAATAATCGTACAAACAGTTTTATTGTATCGCCAGAGACGCACTTAAAGGCATTATTAGCTTTACAACGTGTACTAATTCTATAGACTGTGAAACACTTTATTGTATTGATTATTTTTACTAGGTACTAACCAGCAACAGTTTCTAGGAAAAATATTTTAGCTAAGTTTACTACAAAGTTTTTTTTTCAGTAATTTTTTTATACACAGGGTGTTTCTTAACTATTGCAAAAGGGAGGTGATTCCTTATCGCAAGTTAAGGGGGGTCTTTCATATAAAATGTTTTCCTTAGACGTCTCGTTTCGGAGTTACACCCCCTTAAAGGGGAGCGGTAAAATTAGGTTTTTATTTTATTTCTCAAATTTAAATAAATGTAGGATAGTGATATTTGTTAGATGTTTTTTCTTATTGAAAGGCTTTCCATGGTAATATTTTTAATCTTTTCCCACCTTCACGAAGGGCTGAAAAGTGCCACCTCTGTTGGTTTTTTATCAGAACTTTTTGGTGGGTTGCAATTTTGCAATTTAAAAAAATTGTTTTGAAAGCTTGGTTTGTTAAGAAACTTTTTTAATTCTTTAGTTTTTTATATAAAACCTACCGTTTTTGAGTAACAAATAAAATAAGTAAACATGACAATCAAATATTCCTATATAAAACGATTCAATTTGGTGGTTGCCATGGTTTGTTAATGTTCATATTGGGTAGAATTAACGGGCGTTTTAGCGTTGTCGCCGCGTAAACATCAAAATGAATTACACCCGTCTATTCTACCCAATATGAATATAAACAAACCATGGCAACCACCAAAATGAATCGTTTTATACTGGATATTTAATGGTTCATCTATACTCATTTAATTTTTTTACTGAAAAACTGTAGGTTTTACAAGAAAAACTAAAGAATAAATTAAGTTTCTAAATAAATCAAACAAAAAATTGCAAAATTTCTACCCACCACAAAGTTCTGTGAAGGTGGGAGATGATTAAAAATATAACTATGGGAAATCTTTTAATAAGTTTAAAACATCTACCAAATATCATTTTGCTACATTTATCCAAATTTGAGAAATAAAATAAAAACCCAATTTTACCGCTCCCCTTTAGGGGGCTGTAACTCCGAAAGGATACGTCCAAGGAAAAAATTGTATATGAAAGACCCCCCTTAACTTTTGATGAGGAAATCACCTTCCCATTTTTTTTTTGCAATACTTAAGCAACACCCTGTATATCTCATTAACTTGAGTCGTTTTAACCAAACTGAAAGAAAATCTGTCCTGTATACAATACCTTCGATTTGTTTAGGATGCATTTTTGTAACAAAAGAAACCGAGCATGATTGAATATCCAAGGTATCGACTATTAACGAGCATGATTTCAACCATTTCCCGTATCTACAAATTTCCGTTTACATTTTTGAAAGCAGATACGGATTAAAACAAACAATTACGTTTTTTAACTAATCAGCTGTCAATGCTGACTTGTGTTACCGGGTTGTTTCAGCGATAACTTATGAAGTAAATAAACAAAGCTATTTTTAACGTAGAAAAGATTCGTTGTTCCGTTGTCCCATACTTTTTCTTTGATTATAAACTACTTATATTTAGTCTACTGTTAAAAGTATAATGACTGCTTTCATCACAGTTATCAGTTGTAGATGCCATTCAATGTTATTTAGTCATCAACCAAATATTGTTCGCAGCTAAAGAAGGGGTTTAATACGTACTCTTGTTTGATTTCTTCAGCTTTTTTTAGTAAGTTGACTTCATATGCAGGGTGTTTCACTTTTCCAAGGGACACTATTGCTAATTCCTTTAATAATGACAATACAAGGTTGGTTAAGTGGGAGAAAAGTTAGCTATTTAGGAGCGTATTTCAAACAAGATCTTGTTTTGTTTAAAAATTCCATATATATATAACGGATTTCTCTACGGTCTGCGCCGCTTCTCCGTCCCCAGTCTCCATTCTCTTCTGTCGTAGCACATGTCCTCCTCTAATTGCCTTGTTTTCATGGCCTCATTTATATCGTCCCGCCAGCTTCTTCTAGGGCGTCCTCTTTTCCTTCTTTCGGCCGGTATCCATTCCAGAATTCTCCTTGGCCATCTTGTATTTTTCATCCTTTTCGTATGTCCGAACCATTTTAGTTGCTTCTTTTCGACAACTTCTATTATGTTGGTGTCCATATTCATATTTTCTCTGATCGTGTCGTTTCTGACTCTTTCTATTCTTGATGTTCTACAACTTCTCCTGAGGTAATCCATTTCCGTCGTCATGAGTTTGTTTCTATTCTTTTTTGTCATATCCCATGTTTCGGCTCCGTATGTGATTATACTTTGTACTATGCTTATATATATTCGTTTTTTGTTTTCCTTTGTGATTGTTTTGTCCCACAAGATCGAGTTTAGCGTCCGTATTGTCTTTTTTCCTTTATTTATCCTTTCCTTTATTTCATCATTACTACTTCCCCGGTTGTTGAGGATTATTCCTAGGTATTTACATGTGGTCACACCTTTTATCCTTCTCGTGTTATCTAGTACCAGATCTTCATGATATTCATTTCCCACTATCATATATTCCGATTTCTCCATATTGATTGTAAGTCCTGCTGCTTCGTATTCTTCTTGAAGCTTTCTGATCATATAGTTCAAATCATCTTGGTCCTCCGCTATCACCATCTGATCATCCGCGAAGTATAGGCTAAACAGTTTTTCGTCCCCAATCTGCAGCCCCATTTCTCTAATTTTACTCGTCCACTTAGTTAGGGCTTTGTCTAAATATATTTTAAAAAGTGTAGGGGAAAGACTACACCCTTGTCTTAAACCCTTTGTTGTATTAAACGGTTGTGTGTATGACTTCCCATTCTTTATTCCATGGCTTGTTTAAAATACACTCCTAAATAGCTAACTTTTGTCCCATTTAACTAACCTTGTATTTTAATTATTTATGGAATTAGCAATAGTGTCCCATGGAAAAGTGAAACACCCTGTATACTTGGACGTCTTTAACCGTAATCTCCTTGGGACAGTACTTACTCACTTCTCTCAGCGATCCTGCGATTGTTTCAAAACATTTCCGAAAGGCTCATACACCTCTCCACTAAAAGACATTTTCCGTGCATCTTTTGTTTACGCGGAAAAAATTAAGTTTGGGTCTTTTTTGGACAGACCTCTTAGTCCCCGAAATTTGGGCGTGTAGCTCAAATACTAAATTAAATTGCACGTTTTTGGAGCGTTCTTTGTGACTGTTAAATGCACAAAAAAAGATGTGTTTAATTAGTATCTGCAAAATTTGTACGGAGCTGGGAGCTCGCCTCTCACAATCGGTGTTTAACACAAAGAGTTTGATTCAAAATTAATATACTTGAAAACGATTACTCCTACTATATTGCATTGTACATGCATCTAATCACAAAGGTGGGAAAATACCGTCAGTCGTGTTGATATAGGTACAGATACAAACTTAGTTATTAGTTGCGCCAGTATAATGTCACGGATGATTAGATTAGAGAGTATATTTACTTAAAGCCACGTAATCGACGTTTAAAAGTGCATCTGCCACCATCACTGCCAACGTAGCTCGCAAGAGCATTTCCTTATTAAGTTGATTTTGTAAATTAGCGTCCGGATAGACGATGCCTACGTTATCTTTAAGATAGATTGCCACCTTGCATCAATATAATAAGCACCTCAGCGCGCATCAAGGTTGCGAGACTACTTGGAAGTTTCATTAACCGCCTGGACTATGATTTTATCAACAACGTCATAATTGACTGATGTTTTGTTTCGTCTTTCAGAGTGGAAACTTATTTTACACTGTTTACATTGATCGACTGTGAAGCGGCCAGGAGTTATTTATTAAAACCAGTCCCGGTGTGATGTTCCTCCAGCGCGGCTCTTGTTTGGCGGTTGTTTTTGTGGGAGAGGAATGTCAATTGTTAATTATAACAATAGATGGTTTGATGCTAATTATTATTTTTAGTTTATCTACTCTTGGTTAACATTACTATTGAGCTAGCTGAGAAAACAATACGGTTTATTTAGTCAAAGGGATAGTGACATGCAAACAAATGCTAGTTGTGTTTGAAACATTTGAAGATCTTAATGTTAAGTAAATTCTGTAGAAATAAAGTAGATCAGCACATTAAATTATAGGTAATTTAATCAAATAACACCTGAACTTTATTTATAAAAATGATTTTAAATCGAAGCTATCACCTCAAGGTAATCCCCTGCAGCAGATATACACTGCTGCTAGCGCCTTTTCAACTTCTAAAAACACTTCTTGTAGGCCTATTAAATAGGCTCTCTTAGGTCAGCCTCCGATTATATTAAATATCGTCAGTCTTTCAAAAAATTAATTTAACAAGCTTTCCAATTTTGAAAACAAAAAATTACAAGGGGCATGTGAAATACAAATGGAGGTTGAGGAATAAAGGTGCCTATATTATCCAAATACTGCCTAACCAGAAGGGAAGACTTAAGAGTCTTGCTGGTCTTCTATCAAGAGACAAGGAACAGACTTTGCAGCAATATTACTCATACATCGAGTATGGGTCAAAATGTCTTAGTAAGACCCGTATGATATTCCTAGTTCTTCTACCATGTCTCTAACAGTCAGTCGCGCCGGTTGGCACTAGGGTTTATACATAAACCGACTTTTGAAAAACCGGTTTTCGAATACCATTTTTTCCAAAAAACCGGTTAAAACCGGTTTTCGAATAGTTAAAAAAATAACAATTAAAACGTAACAAAATAATTTATATTTCATTATTTTATAAAATACAAAACAAATTTCAAATAAAACCAAATAATAAGATAACAAATAAAAATAAAATTCTAAACTTCCAACAAACCATAAATAGCATTTTTATTTAATTTGCTTTTTTCTTTAGAAAATATGATTTTAAAAAACACAAAACATTTATGGAATCATGACTTAATCTGGTTCATATTTGAGATACAAAATTACCAGATATGGAAAACACTGGTTCGCTGACTATTGAGCTAGGTCTTACTGTATTTAAAGCTTCAAACAGTGTGCCCAAATTCTTTATTCTTTAATTAGTTGATTCAAATACTGCAAATTCTGCCTTTAATGAAAAGAACAATGTCTTGAAAGCAAATACAAAAACCCTTAATAATATCTTCATCTTCATCTTCATCGAAATTTGTTTTCAATTCTATAGCAGAATTTGGGTAAAGTCTAGATAATATTTTTTCCCATAACTTGACTATATCGGTTCTTGAAGCCAGCGGAAATACGTTCGATTTTTTTGTAACAATGTTTTTTGGATTTTACAAATGAAGCAGGAGTGTAAAGATTTTTATGTACTTAGTTATTTATTTTTTACGTGTTAAATTTAGGCTTAAAAACCGGTTTTTTAGTTAAAAAAACCGGTTTTTCGAATACATACTTTTTTTCAAAAAAACCGGTTTTTCAAAACCGATTTTTAAAAACCGACAAACCCTAGTTGGCACGAATCAGCTCAAGAAGTTTGAAAACTTGTTCGTCTGCAGTAGAGCATTGATCACTTTGATTGCAGTTTTTCGTCTTTAAAACGTCTAAACCACTCAAAACACGTGGTCCAGCTCCGTAAACCACTCAAAACACGTGGTCCAGCTCCGAGTACCGTCCCCGATTTTTAAAAAATCATGTTATTATTATTTTATCCGCGGAGGTGGTCTCCTTTGGGGTTCCTGTTCTGCGACCTATTGGTCTATTGTACCCTCTGCTGATAGCCCGTTAAAGAAGTCCTTGGTTTTTGAAAAAATCCAGGATTTTCTTTAAGGTGTTTTTCTTAACTCTTCTTGGTTGGCTTTTTCCATCCCTAGAAGTCTACGTCGATAGGGTGTGAATCCTTTACACTGGCATATTACGTAAAGAGGAGTTTCTTCTTTTTCTTCTACTTCACCACAGCCTCTACTTTTATCAGTCTCTGAGATCCCTATTATGTAGAAGCGTTTGTTTAGCCTGTAGTGTCCTGTGACCAGTCCTGTGGCTGCTCTGATGTCTACTCTGTTTATCCTGAGCATTCCTTTCGTCTTTCCTTAGAGAACATTGACAGGATAGCCTTAAAATGGGCTTGTCCTGCAATTTTTTTCCAATGAGCATTATCTCGCTGTATAAATATGTCATTAAGACACCGCTTGGCTGTTCTATAGGATGTACCAACTGCGGGTTCTGGTCCGAAGAAAGGTGTCTCGCTGCCAATTTTGGCTAGACGATCTGCCTCCTCGTTTCCTGGTTTATTAGTGTGCCCTGGGCACTATACCAGTTTAACATTATTCCTGCTTCCTAGCTTCATATGTTTCTGTCGTATTTCTGCCTAAAACACAATTTTACACAGATGCTCAATCTCAACAATCGCTGGATTGGAAAAATTTGAATTTGCAAAACCACTATCACTCTTAAACGAAATGATTTTTTGTATGTAGCAAAACAACTGAATTAGTTACTATACCTTATCACTATTTTCCCCTTGACTTACTTAATATTGGGAGACATGAGCGATCCAGAGGTCTATTTGATCGTACACCGTATTAGAAGATTTTTTCCATTTAGTTGCTTTTACTGTCTTTATTTATATTTCTAATTATATATTTTCACACTTTTGTTACACTAGATTTATTCCTGGTTCCATATATCTATTCAAAATTAAGCAAAACAGGAACTTCACGTAATTTGCTTTTCAAACAATGAGGAATCGAATCTTTTGTTTGTGAGATTTGTGTTTTGTTATGTAAAAAGTTTTAATGGTAGGTTAGAGATGGACGCGTGAGTAATTTTTGACTGACGCTTACGCCCGTTTAAAAAGCTATTTTGTTTTTTATTTCCATTCACGCACTTGTAATTAAAATGGAAGTCGCTGTAGGACCTGTTTAAAACGTTTTTTTTCCTGCCGACTCAAACACAATGAATTTGATATGCTGATGCACTAAGCTGTGTACCGTTTTCATTTTTAATTTTAAAAAAAGTTGAGTTATCGCGCCTTGTTAATAATCACGTACATTTTCCTTCGTGTAGCGGCCTGCTCATCACCAAAAAACAATTATACACGAAATAAATAGGTTACGCCAAGAGTGATTTATCGTCGGACACGGCTCTTTATTTGAACAAAAATTATTCGAGTTTTTAACACACACACGAAAGAAATTTAATTACCACTTATTAAAAATTTGGCTGTTTTGATAATGTCATTGCTACATGCAGAGCGGTGTTATCAACAAACGATTGTTATCGGAATTTCTTTATTGTTGATTAAAATTAAAAATAAAATACACGCAATGATTTTTTTGTGTTGAAAGCTTTTTTATCTTCAAATGAATTGTTATGAATTAATACGTATAATAAAAATCTTGACTAATGTCACCAACAATTTTTTAATTGTACAATCGCTCATGGAGAACTTATTTACTGTGTGTCCAAAACGTATGGAATATGCTATACTGGGTGCCAATTTTTCTAACCTGTTGTATGGGTAACTCCGTTAATATTAAAGATACAGAAACGTTTAAATTAGCAAATTTGTGCAGAATTTAAAGGGAAATCTGATACCATTTTCAAATTTGACCTACATTACTACATTATTTAGAAAACATTTTAATATCCCAAATAATTGTTTGATCAAATCGTATATTTTATTAATCAGAAATTGAACTTAATTGTGTCAGCACGTGTTTGTAAAACCTTTTTGTAAATTTGTTTCATTGGAAATTACAAAGTTACGGCAATTTCCGGCGAAACCGGAAGCGATTTAAAAGTGTGCGTATGTACAGATAATCAGCGTTTAAGCGCGTAATACATTTCTAACATGATTTATCGTGTGCCTGATTTGGTTTACACCCGGTATAATGAGTATTCAACCTTTTAGGGACTATTATAATTTTAAAATAACAAGTGATACTGGTATTCTTTATAAACCTTTTGATGTTATAAATGTTAAACTGTGTAAATATAAACGTAAACATTTTATTCCAACATTAAAACATATCAAATTCTTGCATACGTAGAATACTAAATTTAAATTACTTTATCACCAACTGTAAATAAAATCACTAGCATATTTCAGGCTAGTATTACTGGAAGTACATTCCTGATGTTGAGTTTATTACCCGAACTGTGTACATTTTAGTTAAGTGTTTTGTATTGTTTCATTTTTGGCTCTCACAGCACCAGCGCGGAGTATGTTTGCACGCGTAAGTGTTGCACAAAACGGCTTTAAAACGTCAATGTTTCGTTTGCTAGTTTAGGATAATCACTCCATAAAAGTTAACTAAAACTTTCCCAGGGAGGAATCGTTGACGACCAGTCTTAATGAGGTATCACAAGATGGCTAAAGCTATATTCGCTGGAAGATAGTCAACATTGTTTAAATCTTCATTAAATAAGCACCCGATGCAAGCCCATAATGTCGAAAAATATTTCGAGTGTGATTTCAAATAAGCAAAAATTAAAAACCTGATGTGTTTTGTTTTTTATCAGTAGCGCAAAACTATTCATTTTTTTTCAAGTTTTTTTTTAGAACAGTTGCTCTTATTTATTTTAGATCATTTTGACATATCTATCTATGTTCGTATCTCTTACCGTTTACGAGATCTCCCCATGCTGTTCACGATAACTGGGACACCCTGTATATGAATGGATACATACATCGTTTTTTGTAAAAACCTTTCTTTTAGGGCCTAAATATTCGATTTATGCAAAAATTAGCAAAGGCATACCTTGTGGGACACACCCTATACTATACTCACTACCGAAACTGATATAAACACTTACTGACATTTATCTCCAAACAGGGAAGGAAGTTGGTGTTTTACTTGAGACTCAGTTGCTCAATCAAAATTAACAAAGTGGATTCTAAGACGTGAATTATTTGGCCATTCGGTCCCAAACACATCGAGAAAACATGTGAAAATTAAAACAAGTTTTTTAAGAGACTGACAAAATCGAATCACGTATTTTTCATAAAGATAAATGACCACTTCTACAACAAATACACACAAATTACACTTAAAGGTTGGTGATACCCTAAATATGCCATATTTCACTTATTGATCACTCGATCTTTCATCGACTAGCGTTGAATGTTTGTGCACTCCATGCCCATTAACCTTATAATTAGATCATTCTGACCATTACTTACGCGATCGCTGATGCATCATAGTGGACATACCACTGACCTAGGACCTAGGACTCCAAAGACCCTAACGTTTGAGATACGCTGGCAGTTGATGTTCTCAACTTGAAAATAAAACTCGTAATGTAAATTAAATCAGCAATGTTAGCTAAAAGGTTCTAAATGGCATTGCAAATAATTAAATACAGCACCACGAAGTGCAAACTCAAATTGTACGTAATTAGCCAATAAAGAATGCGTGTACTTACTTATATAATTATCTTTTCTTTGTTATGCATGACCGCTTTGTACTGCATATTCAGCGTACCAATAAATCTCCTTGATTTATTCCAAACGCAGCATAGAGTTACTGCTGAGATTAAAATATCCAAGAAAAACTTGCGTTGAGACGTGATGTTGTTAAATTTGAGTTCTGCGACTCACAGCGAATTTAGTGGCCATATCGCTGATAAATAAAACGCTTAAAAATTGTTACCTCACGTACGTTATACTATTTTATTTATAGTTACAATCAATTGTAGCTTTAATAGCGTAAAAGGATGATTAAGACTTTGTTAAGTTGCAAGGAAATTGATTTTAAATTTTTAATGGCCAGAAAGTGAAACCTGTGCAATCGCATGTTAATGCTTAGTGAATCAGCGCTGGAGGTAACTTGTATTTTATTTACTGTAGCGTAATTGTTCGTTGCAGAAACTTAACAAGTTACAAAAAGACCAATCCCGAAAACATTTACACTTTCCATCAACGCTATTGCCGGCGCTCAAGGGTTTTATTTGTGTTATAATTATTATTACTTTGTGTACTTTTACGATAAAAATGAGTTTTCGTTTTGTTTGACAGGTTCTTGTTGGTGAAATATCGTTATATTTTAGTCTCTGAAAGAACTCTGAACTTTACACATTTACCAGCGGTTATTTAATAACTTGTGTATGAGATCCTCGGGGCGCCTTTTTTTTACTAAACAAGTTTTGCTTGAACTTCTCTTGACGTCTACTTGTCTAGCCGTTTCATTGCACTTATTTTTATATATGGGAGAAGACGTTGAAATTTGTTGCGAAGTTTTATTTTTAGATGTTTTGTTTATGTACAACGTATGCGCGTGTTTGGTAACCAAAATGTAAAGCAATTATTGGTTTTAATAGAGTACAAAGATTTTATAAATTCAAATTGTTTTGTTGGTCGTAATTCGGTCCGCATTATAAGTTACAATCGCGTATCACATGTATTGTTCCGTTAATAAAAATCGTAGTTAATCGGATCCCGTATAATCGACAATCAAATTAAATTTAACTGGTACCTACTAATCATGTGATGATACCTAATAACAGATTGTGAGGGCTTTGTAACGTTTATTGTCCTAGGCAATAGGCATTAACAAAGCATTCCTAGTTATTTCTATTCTACAAGTAATCGTTAACCAGATGGTCAGAAAAATAAAAAAAGTTTAATTTGTGGGCATAGAAAACCCAAGTATTACTTTAGTTAATTATAATAAAAACAGGCACCTTAACCCATCTTATTTTAGCCATTTATCACCAACAACGAAGAAAGTAATTAAATTGATTCATATTTATATTTATTTAATCAGCAAGTCCACTGTACCGCTAGATGTAGGGCTAAAAAATGCAATACAATATAAATTGCCCTATGGCATTACACGCGTCTTCCTTTTCGAGGTATTTCTATCCTGTTCCAATCGTATTGCCTCACTCCACTGGATTCTTCGTTTTTCAGCTTCTTGCCTCACCTGGTCCTCCCATCTCAGTCGTGGGCGTCCTGTTTTATTCTTTCCCTGCGCTCTGGTTTCATAGATTTCTCTGGTTAGTCTTTCTTCCTGCATCCTATGTATGTGATCTAGCCAACTCAATTGCCTTTATCCCATTACTGATTCTTTCAGATTTATGTTTAAGTGTGATATAACTGTCTTGTTTCTTATTCTCTCTTCTTGTAATTCCTTCTATTCTTCTTAGAAATCTCATTTCAGTAGCTACGATTTTACTGTTAGTGTTTTTTTTTTAGAATCCAGGCTTCACTGCCGTACACCATAGATGGTCTGGCAACTTTCTGGTATACTTGTATTTTTATTTTCTTTGGCATCTCTTTCTTTCCCAAACGCGATTCTTAGTGACTTGTACAGCCTTCCGATTTTTTGGGTCATTTTCTTGTCTATTTTCCCTGGCTCTTCTATGATTTTTCATAAATAGTTGTGGTTTGTAACCTGTTACATTATTTCTTCTTGTACAACGATACTGCGTTTTCTTTCTTTCGTGGATATTATCATGGTTTTGCTTTTTTCAATGTTCACTTCCATGTTTATTTTACTCAGTTCGTGTTGATATATTTCTAGGTTTTGTTTTGGCTTCTAAAAACATGTCATCGACAAATAATAGTTCTTGTAGTGTCACATTTTTCATTTTCCATTTGCCTACTGTCCAGTTTTTACATTTTTCATTGCATTCTTTTATGGTGTCGTCTATGACGGTGAAGAATAGTAGTGGGCTTGGTACGCATCCTTGCTTCACTCCCATTTTTGTCTCAAATTCTGTGGATTCTTGATTGTGCATTCCTATTTTGTTTCTGTTGTTCCTATATAGAGCCTGGATAATTGCTATCATATTTATTTCGACTCCTCTGTCTCATACAAGTCCATTTATCATTTCTTCTTACTCCGCGAAGGCCTTTTTTAGGTCTATAAAACATAAATGAATTACCTTTCGTTTCATCAGTAGTTTTTATCCTGTTTGTCCTCAGTATAAAGGATCCTGGATGCTTCTTCCTTTCCTGAATCCGCGTTGTGTTTCCTCCATAGTTGTCTCCAATTTTTCCCTTAATCTTTTTTCTATTTATTATTATTATTATTATTTCCGCGGAGGTGGTCCCCTTTCGGGTTTCTGCACTGCGACCTATTGGTCTATTGTACCCTTGGGTGATAGCCCCTTAAAGAAGTCCTGTGTTTTTGAAAAACTCCAGGATTTTCTTTAAGGGTTTTTCTTAACTCTTCTTGGTTGGCTTTTTCCATCCCTAGAAGTCTACGCCGATAGGATGTGAATCCTTCACACTGGCATATTACGTGAAGAGGAGTTTCTTCTTTTTCACCACATCCTCTGCATCGGTCTCTGAGAGCCCTATTATGTAGAAGTGTTTCTTTAGCCCACAGTGTCATGTGGCTGCTCCGATGTCTACTCTGCTCATCCTAAGCATTTCTTCTGTTTTTTCTTTAAAGACCATTGACAGGATAGAATGGGCTTGTCCTACAACTTTTTCCCAATGAGCAATATGCCCTTGTATTATATGTCATTAAGACACCGCTTGGCTGTTCCATAGGATGTACCAGGTGCGGGTTCTGGCCCGAAGAAAGGTGTCTCGCTACCAATTTTGGCTCGGCGATCTGCCTTCTCGTTCCCTGGTATATTAGTGTGCCCTGGACATCAAACCAGTTTAACATAATTCCTCTGTTTGTCTATTGCTCTGGTAAAAACTTTACTTGGTATACGTGTTAATGTAATTCATATGTAACAGTTATGTTTATTTTTTTAAATTCTCTACTGCGAACAATAAAAATTCTTTGGAATATTTAAACTAAATTAATAAATGTGTTGCTTGAAGTGTGTTGTATTCAAAATAAAATCCGATACAGTTACTTATTACCTTGATAACGACAGCCGGCAAAAACTTTTCGAAGTTATTGGCGTCTAGAGAAATATACACTAATTGGCGATTTTAAGTGGATATAAAATCTCTGTTATACGATAATAATTAAATATAAGAACTCAATCTCTTGGCGCAAAGTAGGCTAAACAAATTGCCTTTTAAATTTATTATTTAAAGAAAGAAAAAGTAATTTTTAACGAGCTCGCAAGATAAATATTTAAGCATTGGTTCCACTGCCACACCTCCCGACGGTGGTCATCGTCGGTGTAAAATAATTAAGCTGTTAAATTTACCTGACGTAACAGAAACAGCAAGTAGGTTATCGACTCGGAATTAGGTACGTTGCTTAATGCTTTGCACATCTAGACGGAACCGCAGTGGCTTCTTGGTAGTCTCATTTGCATCATTACATCTGTAATGTAATAAGTTCACGAGTTCTGTACGATTCTAGGAGGTCGAGAATTTCTACTTTCCTACTTTGGTTAACCATTGTACAAATATTGACGTTTGAGCTTCGTTTACTATATTTCTAGTCTTTTGTGGTTGATACAACTACGTACCTACGCGCCCATATGGTCGTTGTACTTTGGAATTTACATACTGGCCGAATACACACCTAAATATTACACAAAAATCAAATAAATTAATATACCACGTTCCGTTGCGTATGTACAACTAAAACCAAATAAATCGTCAACTCCTTGGTCGTTAATGGTGTTTGTTAATTCAGTTTGTGCGTGGAACGGTTTTATTACATAATAAAAATCGAGTGAGCG
This sequence comes from Elmis aenea, assembly GCA_947652605.1. Lineage (NCBI taxonomy): Eukaryota > Metazoa > Arthropoda > Insecta > Coleoptera > Elmidae > Elmis > Elmis aenea. The sequence goes on from OX393580.1 coordinate 7,636,987, forward strand.
TGGAAACTCAAACAAAACAAGAGCGTCTGGCGAAAGCCAAGAAGATACTTTTCTTTAAAAAAATGCAGGCGCCTTTGTAAATGCTTGCAGTTTGTATGTGACGTGTTATTTACTTTCAAAAGTTAATTAATTCAGGTAGAGAATGTATTAAACGATTTACTAGGTAAAAGCGAAACTATATCCTTTATTTTCATAGTTTTTCCAATAAAATTAACAACTCATTTAACTTTTGTAGTCAGTATTACCAAACTTTTTTCGTTGCCAAAATTCTACTCCGGTCATATTCTTTGCCAAGCAAATTTTAAATAGTGGTGTTATCTATCGTGATAGTCTTGGAAATGAGCACACCCTCTAGAAACTATTCTTATTTGACAGAAATTCATATCTTGGTCCCTTAATAAGAATTCTAAACATGTCTATCGCTGAGCAACTAAACTATATAATGCTGATGTTCACTTTTTATTCGTTTTTTAAAATATAGGAACTTCCCAAGTTATAATTTATGCTGCGCATATTGCAGCACACAGATAGATATAATAATTTACATATTATGTTAAAATAAGTAAACAATATTTTCGTTTTACCTTTTTCTTAAACAAAGTAATAATAAAATTCTCGGACGACTAATGTGTTGTCGTTTGCACAACAAAACTACTAGCAGGTATATTAAAATAATGTTTTTTACGACAACTTCGTTAAACAACTATTACTGTACAACCTGCATGCATAATAAGAGGGTCTTTACGCACGGTAAGCAAAAAAGTACAGTTTTTTTCATAGAAATTATCAAATTAGACTCATGTTAAACCTAACCTGCATACATAGTAAGAAGGTCCTTAGGCACGGCAAGCATAAAATACATTTTTGTGGAAGTTATCAAAGTAGACACCTCAAAAATAAGAGCGAGTGTACAAGTGTGTTTACTATTAGCCAAAAGGTCGATAAAACCATACATCTTATGTGATCGTAGAAAAAGTATAGTACAAAAATCGGGTTGCAAAGCTCTTTATGTCGATGAACTTTGAGATTAGCATCAAGAATCCTATGCAATATCTTAAAGGTAACTTTATCTTACGACGTAAAGCGGTTTATGAAATCGGACCTATGAGTATTTACATTGAAATGGCATAATTAATGTCATTTAATGCAGTTTTTCTTCCACTTTAAATATGAAAGGTCGGTTTTCCAAAAGATACGAAACAATCAAGGTTGTAATGATGTCTAGTAAGACACAAAATGTGCATTAAAATTTAAAAAAGCATTCAAAAATTGTGCAAAATGAAAGACTTGTTTGTAACTTTTATGTATCTTAAAATATCATGTTTATTTTTGTGTTATGAACCATCTACACTACCCTTAAAATGAAATTTTATTTATGTCACACGTTCGAAAATGGAAAAACTTTTTGATCAGTTATCAATCACCCATAAAACTGGATTTTCAGTCGTACACATGCGTTTATAGACAAGTCAAAATATCGTATATTTTGGTTAAATAAATGAGGTAGCAAGTTGGCAAAAAACAAAAGTGTTGATTTAAGTTACTTGTTACTGTTGAATTTATGTTTACTCTTGTTCTAGAAATATTTGAATATAGGTAGCAACAAAATATTTTACCATAAATATTCAATGTTTTCACCTTCATGAACAAATTTGAAACCGTATGCTCATAAAGCTGCGTTTTTATCATTTATAGTCAATAAACCTTGTGATGTGTCTTGTCGACATGGAAACGCAAGCATTTCATTTTTGCTTTAAACCGGTTGGATGTTATATTGCTCAATTTAGTAACGGCTTAAGTTGAGTCATACGAGGGCTTTGCTTCCCCACACTTACTTGATAAAATGCTAGATATGATATGTTAATACAATCGCCCACGGCACTGTGCAATCATGCTTTTACGAAAATTAAGTTATTATGTTCATGTTAGATGGCGGAAGCTTGAAAAGTAGCACTTCCCCAGTTTCTTTTATAACACCTTCAGATATACCTGCATTAAAAATTTATTCAAGCGTTTACGACCCTGCAGCCTCCCAAGATAAAAGATAAGTCAATCTTCTTAAATGTTTTAGATGTGTTGATACGGCATTAAGAACAATCTCGTGTCTATTTCTTGCAAGAAAATCGTACTGTAAGACTGTAAGTGTTAAGTCGTACATAAACATTACTTTGTATTTAAGATAGCCAATCAATGGGAGGCGTCACGGTAGAATAATCATTCCCTATTTCCAGTACAAATTTTTGTTGGTGTAGGTGTGCTGTACAATACAACTTAGTGTAACTTTGTCATAATTAGGGAACTACTGAATTATTATTATTTGCGCAACACCTAATGAAGTAATTACTGAATTTAAAGAAAATATTTACCCGAAAAAACCTCTGGGTTTGATTTAATTGCTGGTGAAGTGCTAACATCTCCCAAGGAATGCCATAGTAAAACTGACTACCCTAATAAATGCTGCCTTTAGGCTCAAGTATGTACCTAGACTGTGGAAAGTTGCAGAGGTGATTATGATCCCTAAATTAGGGAGATTTCCCCATGAAGTTTCATCTTACCGGCCGATCCCATTTTTGCCTGTTATATCGAAAAGCTGTTGCTCAAAAGAATGAAACAGATAATAGAAAGAAAAAAAACGAATTCTCTCATCAATTTGGATTTAGAAATAAACATTTAACTACTGACCAAGTACATAGAATTACGAATGTCATAGAAAAAGCCCTAGAAGAAAAGAAAGTTTGTTCTACTATATTTCTAGACGTAGCGCAGGCTTTCGACAGAGTGTGGCATGTTGATTTAAATTATAAACTAAGATCGCTCCTTCCAAAACAATACTCCCAAATTCTTCAGTCCTACATCCTAGAGAGACACTTCAGAATAAAGCAAGAAGAATCTTATTCAGTACTTACAGAAATTAAAGCAGGAGTCCCACAAGGAAGCGTCCTAGGTCCGGTCTTATACCTATAGTATACTTGTTATATTCCAAAGTTAGAAAACAATACTGCGTTTAAACCTCGCAAACAATTACAATTTGACAAAACAATTACTTCTATTATTTATTGTTCAACATCTACAAATAAAGCTGTACCGTACTACAAAATTGTAGTAAAGTACTTCTTTCTTAAACACAGCCATATCAAAAAATGTTTCACATGACTTTACCAACACACCAAAAGTTAATGTTAAACTAGCTTTATTGTGTATAAATAGTTATTTTACACAGAACTTCGTTGAGTGGTGTTAAGATCATGATAGATCTAAATTTTATTGCATGTAGTAGAGTACTATCCTAGAAAGTTAAGTTATCAGCTCCTCGCACATTTGTCCAGCTTTGAGAAGTATTGGAACCGACGTTGCGGACATTTTTTTCCCGTAGATGTGATCAGAAAAAACTTTATTTATTGATATATCGGGAATTCTAAGCATTACGTATGGTTGTCTCAAACTTTTTCTTCGAACCTTTGTCGTCTTATTGACAAAAATTTTGTTGCAGTGGTTCAAGTTCACTAGAAGTTGGTAAAACAACCCGGCGGCCCTTTTGAATGTTTTTGAAACAGCGTTAGACAGCAGATTTGCCATGTTTAAATTAAATTTTTGGTATGGCATGGCATTAGTTCATTTTGATATTAGATTTTCCGAAACACTCACAAAAGAAACGAATTTAAATTGAGCTAAATGTAAATAACTGGCAATATACTACTAAATACTACTTTAACGATAAGTTATACCGGATGTAAGTTTCATTGCGAACAACATGGTAGTCTCAAAAACTGTTAGAGATAGGAAGATGGTTAAATTAGCAAAAAAGTGTCTTTTATGTAAGAATTATTTAGTCATGAATCTTTTTTTCCATGTTTTTCTGTCTTGTGCTAGATTTTTTGTCTTTTCATTTGAAATTTTTCTCGGTGTACCTCTTTTGTTTTTCCCTGTGCTCTTGTTTCATAGCTTTTCTGGTTAACTTTTCTTGTTTCATCCTATAAATGTGACGCAACCATCCCAGCCGTCTTTCTTTTTGTTTCAACTGATTTTATCTTAATTTCTTCTCTATGTTTCATTTCTGATTCTTTTTTTTTTCCTTGGATTTTTTGAGAAAGCCCATATCTGCTGCTATCACACGGCTACTATTTTGGTTTGTGAGTGTCTAAGTTTCACTTCCGTATAAAAGTGCCGGAGTTTCTACGTTTTTGACCACTTCCACTTTTGTTCGTTTTATGACTTCTTTATTTCCAAAAAATGTTGTTCTTCAACTGTTAAATATTCTTCCCAGATTTCCTGTCCTTTCGCTTATTTCCTTGTTCATTCCTCCATTTTTCTCTATGGTCACTCCTAAATATTTAAAGCTTTCTACCTCTTCCAACCTAAGCCCGTTTAATGTGATGTTATACCCTTTGTTCTTTGTTGTAACGATCATAGTTTTAGTTTTTCCTGTATTATTTTCATATTGATTTTTTTCCAATCCCTGGTTTAGAGTTTCTAGATCATGTTGCAGATTTTTTTATGTTTTCGCGACTAAGACCATGTCGTCTGCGAACATTAGCTCAGTTATGTTTATTTTTTCCATTTTCCAGCTGCCTAGGTGAAACGGTCTAATTTTTTGTTTTACTTCTTTAATTACGCCATCTAAAACAAATGCGAATAATAATGGAATGAGCACGCATCCTTGTTTTAAGCCCTCTTTTGTTTCAAACTCTGCCGATTCTTCATTCTGGGATCTTACAATATTTACCGTTAGTTCGTACACCGCTTTTATTATGTCGATTGTTTTTTAAACAAACAGTTTCGTATGCGGTACACAATCATGTTAATAATTTTATAAATGTTTTTAATTATTTACATGTGATTTATGTCAAATATTAATATAAATGACTTAACTTTAAAAAGTTATATTTGAGGAAAATCTTTTTTGAAAAATTAGGGTCAAGACTCTACCGAGAAACAGATGATAGTTTTGAAAATAGTTAAGTGTTAATCACAAGAGAGATTCCCGCGCAAATAACACAAGTTAGTTTAACTAAGCCCACATGTACTTACAAGAAAATTCTACTTTCTTTTTATATCTTGCGCGTTATTGCAAGTAACAATAGCTTATAAAATGCCCATGTTTATAGATCAACAAAATAGGTTTAATATTATTTCAGCGGAGCGAGAAGGCCGTTATTTTATTACTGTGTACACATGCATAGGTCGTGTATGTACTCTTATCAGCAATATGCCGACATCGATCACCTCGCTGCAGAGGCTTTTTCCCCCAGCGACGCTCTCATCCCCCTGCACCCCATACTTAGCAAGCCTCAACTCTTATCGCGTTGCTCGCCGAATAATCCGCCATGACTAAAATATGATTAATATGTATTTTATACCCTTAGTTTACTATAGATACGATCGAAAATAGGCCCGGGTTAACTAGGAGCTGTTTGATCTAGCAGGGCATTGAAAGTGTATGTCGCGTTACCCTCTTCATCCCTCAATGTTTTAAAGATGTTCGGATAATTCCTTAATTTCTTAATTAAACTCAATTCGTGGCATATCTGGTTTTCTTCAATTGGCTTAATGTCTGGGCGTTTCTAGTTTATTTTAAGTTGGGGTGGCCAATTTACAGGGGATTACGTAGCTTTTTTTAGGGTTGAATGTGATTAATACATTAGACGCTAGCGAAGCGTAAACTGTGCTTAAACACGCATTTTAGTTTTTTCAGAGCAGTTGTTATCGTTAACAACCACTCACAAATTAGAACGGGCTTTCCGCCACATGGTGAAATGTTCACACATGTTAGTTGTTTATATTAAAAAGTTTGCAATAGACTGTATTGATGACGACGAATTGAAAATACTAAATCGTTTACTTGCTTTTGTGTACATCTGACTACAAAATATTCTAAAAATAATAGAGGGGAAACATTATACAACGAGCATTCCTTTATTTCACAATTCTTTTGAACTAAAACACATTCTACGGAAATTAAATAAACATGCCTTAAAGTATAAATATTTCATTTCGTTAAACAAAGGCGCAGTTCTCTTTAATATTTTAAGACGTTCTTATTTCGAATCAGCTGATTTTTACTTTCGCTCTGAGAAATATGATTAGGAGCATAAGAAAACCGAATTTGAGGTTTCGACGAATTTGGAGTTACGAGATCTTAAGAAAAAGCTTTGAATGTTGTCTTGAGCGTAAGATAAACGGTTTAAATACTTTGAAAATTGAAATAAAGAAAGTAGGTACTCGATTTCATTTAGACTGTTAATGACTGAACAAAAAACAGCAAATTTTTCTTGCAGATAAAAATATCTTAAGTTCCTTAACATATTTTAAATGTAAAAGGTTGTGTACTGTTGGCGAACGAACGTTTTAATTTTTATTACTTAAAGCAAAAAACTTCTTTAACATTTTCATCGAGAAATTTTAAAAAAACCTCTAGCTTCTAGCATACACTAATTGTGGAAATGTGTCCTTTGATATCTATCTATTCAGGAATTTTTTAAAAACCATATTGGTAAATAATGTAGAAAATTTTCATTTAAACATTAACTATTAATTCCTGATTAGATTAATTTAAATAATTTGCCATGGTCGGTAGGTGTATCAGTTACATTCAAAACAAATTTTTAATTTCACATAATTATTGATCAACTGGTCCTACAAGTAACGGTCGAATTGTTGTCACAACTGGATATGTGTGGCACATAAATTACACCTAAATGTTACATATATTAGCTGATAATTTTTGTCCTAAATTTCAACCAATTTCCATATTCCCACACACAGTGCAATCGCCTCTCGCCCGTAATTCATGCAAAACGTGCCGCAAAAATTATTATATTGCATGACTCCTTGTTTTTAAAAACGAGTCTTGTGATCTAATTTTTTTTTATAGCCTTACGTTTCGTTTCGCATTTTTGCCCTAAATACATTGGCGTGCTTTCACACCAATCCAATTTTTTTAGAGAATAAAAATAAACCGAGGAACTAAATATTGTATTTAGTGTAAAAATTTACCTTTCGAAGAAAACATTTTTTAACGATAAAGAGTAACACAACGCTTAATTGGCTTTTAATTTTTTAGCTCTTGGTATGTACACCTGTTTGATAACAACTCGATTGCATAGAACACAATAAACAATGGTTTTGTACGTATAAACTTGTCTAACCAGATTAAATGACTACTGCACTAGTTTAAATGCGTAGGAACATGTTCATTTCAACCAGTAGTACTACAAAGTTAGCAACCGGCACAGAAAGTACGTATAGGCAGGACCGTCCTTTGGATTTCGAGGCCCCGGGCGCAAGGAGTGGGGCTCCAGTAAATAAAAACATGAATAAATAAATAAAATCGTGTAAAATTTTTTGATACAAAAAAAGAACAAATACTAAATACAACATTTATTCTTATCTAAATAGTAATACTAACCAATAACTTTTTACACGACATTAGATGCGCTTATCGTTTGGCTACATTTTGAGCCCAAACTTAGGCATCTCTGACTAAAAACAACGAAGTTATGATTTTTTTTGTGCACTAAGAAGTTTTACCGAACGAACAAAAGATTTTGCAGGGGTCTAGTTTTTCGCGTTTTTCTCCGAAACCATGTAACGTAATTTCAAAAACTTTGCACAGCTTCACTCGCAAAGAATGCACACTTCGGAAAATAAGATATTTTGATTTTTTTTTAAGACGGTTCCACAGCCAACGTGATCGCAAAAATGAACATTTTTAAGCACCATTTTAGAACGGCCGTAAAAGATACAAAAATTATTTAAAAATTATAATTTTTGCACTTCATTAGATGCGCTCATCCTTTGGCTACATTTTGAGCCAAAATTTAAGTATCTCTTACAAAAACCAACGAAGTTATATTTTTTTTGTAGACCAAGGTGTTTTTTTTTACCGAACGAACTGCAGATTTTGCAGGAGTCTAGTTTTTCGCGCTTTTTTCCGAAACCGTTTAACATAATTTTAAATACTTTACACAGTTTCACTTGCAAAGAATGCGCGCATCGGTAAATAAGAAATTTAGATTTTTTTAAATGACGGTTCCACAGCCAACGTGACCGCAAAAATGACTATTTTAGGACGGCCGTAAAATATTAAAAAAAAAGTAAAATAAACTTTTTACCCGTCATTACATGCGCTTATCTTTTGGCTATATTTTGAGCCCAAACTTAAGTATCTCTGACAAAAAACAACGAAGTTATGATTTTTTTTTGTGCACCGAGGGTTTTTTCCGAACGAACTGCAGCTTTTGCAGGAGTCTGGTTTTTCGCGCTTTTTTCCGAAACCGTTTAACATAATTTTAAATACTTTACACAGTTTCACTTGCAAAGGATGCGCTTTCTACACGTCATCAGATGTGCCCATCTTTTGGCTACAGTTTGAGCCCAAAATAAAAATATAACAAAGCCCGGCGCGAGGCCTCCTCCAACGCGGGGCCTCGGGCGTACGCCCGGTTGCACGACCTTGAGGACGCTACTGCATAGAATTAATGAATTAATGTGCGCAGAGGCCAATATAACTCACATTTCCATGCATATTTAAAGCGCACGTTAAATAAATTAACGATAGATTAATTAATGTCAAGTTATAGCGAGCTTAAAGTAATTTGTCTGTTTCTATACGCATCGGATTGCCATTGGCATTCCGTAATATTAATATACGCGTGCCTTTTGTGGAATGTATAATGGAACAAGTACAGTAAGATCGTTATTACGACCCCAGGGCTATGTTTTATTATTAATGTATGCCGAAGAATCCCCTATGACGTTTCCTGATTTTTCCTGGCTGCTTGTTTCACAACTACGGCTCAATGCCGTACCGGAAATTTAGATCAAGCGCCGGTGGATTTACAGTTGGTGCATTTGTACGCAATTTTCCTGCAAGAGCAAATACTTTAAAGCTTTAGCATAAAAAAATCTTGTATTGTTATTGTCAATACACAATTCACAAGTGCCTTTATTAAATGTAACGCTTTGTCAGTAAAACTTCTTTTTAGGCAGAATTTATTTAACAAAAAATGTCAGTAAAATTACTTCTTGATCAATAACAATATTGTTTTGTCAGTAAAATTACTTTTTAGGCAGGATTTATTAAAATTACTTTTTGATCAGTAATGTTACTATTTTGCCACTTAAATTACTTTTTAGACAGTATTTAATACAAACTGTCAGTAAAATTACTGTTTGGCCAATAAAATTACTTTTTATTGTCAGTAAAACTCCTTCTTTTACCAAAAATATTACTTTTTGATCAGTAAAAAATGGAAAATGGAAAAAATAAACATTACATTACATTACAGTCTTAGTCAACAGTAATTTCGCGAAAGCGTTTTGTTTTAATTTCCGATAAACAGCACTAAAAATTGTGTTTCTTCTTACCCCAAATATGTCGAACAGAAATGGTAAATCTGTAAAAGTTTATGCAGGTACACTAATATCGGAAATCGTTGGAAATTATTTGACTAGCCTTAGGTCAGTTGCCAGATATTGAAACCATAACCTTCAATCTTGCGCACCTTCAGCCGTGCTTCGAATTAATATTTAAAAAACCAAAGCTTAAACCGTAGCATGAAAAAAAGTTTTGCTCGCTGGTCCAACCTAGCACGCCCGATACTACCTAAAATGTACCATGTTCTGTTAATGCAATAAAATGAAAATCTTGGTAGGATTCTCATTACGACACAAAGTCATTGGATATATCCGCCAAATATAATAATATCTATGTGTAATTATTTTTCGTTTCAAACAAGCGTTTTTCATAAATTTTGTGTGCACGATAGCGTATTTTACAGACATAATCTAACACTGAATTTTCGAAGCAAATAAGGCTTGTAATTTCAACGTAAATTGTTTAAAAACTGTCCAGAGAGGCGTCTGTTGGACTTATACATTGATATATAATCATCAAAACGTCCATAGAACAACAAATAACAATCGTAGCTCCCCATAAATTATGCGAGTCCACGTCGAAAAGCATAACTCAAACGGATTAAGCAATAACAGATTTAGATGCAATAAGTTATAGGACAAATCCGCCTATAAAACAAATTCTTTCAGGTAAATTACGACTGTTTTAACAGTCGAATGACATCTAGTTTCTCGGTTGACAACAAATAAATACGTGCCTATAATTTAAATAAAGGTTTTGTTGACATTGTTACTTTAAGTTACGGGAGGTTTTTTATGTTGTCATATAAATTTATAGTTGGAATGGACCGGCCGCTAGAGCGCTATGTATTGTATATCTAATCTTAGAATAAAAAGTGATTGATTTGTAGAGTAACGTATGTTCCATAAGTTTTGGAACAAAATAGGTTTTGTAAAAAAATGCATTTACATAAAGTTTTCTAATAAATAAATGGTAATTAACTGGTTCATAAGCAACAAAATTATAAACTTAAATTAAATAAAGAAGACCATGGTCTTCCACTAGGCGCAACTTTCTGCGCTTATCGAGTATTAGGTTTTGGACGGTATTTACATTGACTTTTCTGTATATTCTGCATCGAAGTTCCTCCTCTTTTGGGCTTCTATCCTCCATTGTAAACTTTTCGGGATAAATGAGCCCAAAAATCTTCTGAGGAGAGCCTGGGGAATGTTGGGAGAATTGTCGTTTCGCGGAACAAATGGTACGCTTTGGTCTGCTGGCCAAATTTGAGTTTGTCTTGCATAGTGGCAGGCTTTTGTTTATTTCATTTTGTTCCAGGATGTTACCAAAGCAACAAACTTTTGTCAATAATATATATAGAGAGCTTCTTTTACCGGCCGTATAGGCCCACAGCTTCGTGGTTTTCTTCCACTCTTTTCTTTTTTTGGCTTTGGTCTTCCAATCTCTTATACCCTTTTCTTTTAAGTCTGCTAGCACTGCTTCTCTCCACCGTCTTCTCGGTCGACCTTGCTTCTTCTTGTACTTTGGTGTTTTCCAGGCTATCATTTTTGGTGTTCGTCCATCTGCCATCGATATGACCTAGCCACTGTAATTTTTTCGCTTTTATTATCAAGTCAATTGCTGGTCCCTTTTATATCTCATAAATTTCTCTGTTCATTCTTCTCTCATGCTCTTGTTCTTTTTCCTTCCTCCAGAAACTCTTCCACGTATTTTTTCTTCCAACTCTGTAATCTTTCCTGTGTTTTCTTATTCAGTATCCAAGTTCGCAGGGATATAGTGCTGTTGGTCGCAATGCTGTTTTGTAAAGGTGGAATTTAGCATCTCTAGATAGCTGTTTCGCACTTAGTAGTTGGTTCAAGGCTCCGGCACATTTATTTGCTTTTGTTAATCTCACCTCTATTTCATTTTCTTCCCCAGAGTTATTCGTTATTCTAGCACGCAGTTAGACAAACTCATCCACTTCTTCCAGATACATTTTTCCCAATATCGTGGTTATTTCTAGGATTGCATTCTGCTGACTTCCTCCAATGGACATAACTTTACTTTTCTTCTGGTTTAATTGCAACCCCATCTTAAAAGCCTCCTCCACTAATCTGTTTGTCAATAATGTTTCCGGAAAAATAATGTTTCCTGAATATATTATAACTAAAGATTTTTTAACCTCTTTTAAGCCCGTTTTTCCAGTATATTGTCGGGCACTGCTCGACATTGCACCGCAAAGAGTTTGTGAGCGAGTAACTTTATTACACTGATCTTTAAGCCTTCAAAAGTATTTGTGCCAAAAAAACGCCGTTTAACAGTGTATTTTTAGTAGTGTTGCTTTATACACTATATCTCCTAATACAGTAAACTATTCTCCACACACGTGCTGCTCGTTTTTCGTAATATATTTCGTGTTTATTATGAGGCAGCGCCTTTTGTTTCGTTTTGCACCTAAAAATAACTAATACTTCCCGAGTTATGGTTGTGTTGAATGTTTCTTCTCGGCTACTTTGCATTTCATGTTTATGCATTAGGTAGAAGTGCAACTCAACGGAAACTTAAAACAAGCCTAGCATCCCTTACAATTGTATCTGGAATAGGCCAATTTGAATAAGAACAATGCACTCATTGTGGCCGGCCGTGACTGGAATATGGTACGCGACGCTCATTGCCTAAATTGTTATAAGTTGGGTTAGGTCCTTTTCATTTAAAACAAGTAAAGGGTTACGCAACTGCGTAATCGCATGTGTATGGGAACTTTTAGTGTCTATATATAAAACCTCCTTTGATTAAAATAGCTTGTACAGCTGTGGAATCGGTTACTTTTTAGCAATTTTTAGGGACATCTGGTACGCACTCTACTGCGATGTACACGCATTCCTAAAATTAATTGAATTTTATAATTACTTTTTATATATCCATGTATGTAGTATACTACTCGGGATATTTTTGGGGACAAAAAATACACATTAGCTTCGAATTGAAAATTCTGGTTTTGTTAATGGAGTAGAATAGCGTTACAGGTTGGGGGTAAATATCACAACCCTTCCAGTAAGATATTCTTTTGTTTCAAGTATCGTGTATCAACCAGTGACGTAGCTATGGGGGGGGGGTGCCCCGTGCGGCTTTTTTGGTCTACCCAATTGGGGTAAAACTTAAAATCTCGGGGTAATGAAGGAACAATAGATACAATAATCAGTTCTGGCACTAGCGCTAGTTCCAATGAAAAAATCCCATAAAATAAGAATTCTTATCGAAGTCGGAGAGTAAAACCGACTAGTCGACCTGGCTACACTGAAAACCCGCCCCCTTGTGACGACAGAAATTCCAAGTAATAAAATTTATGATGGGGTACCAACCATTCAATAAAATTATGAAATATTTCATTTATTTTAGGTATTTAATTCCATGCAGTTTTAAACTCTATTGTATTCCATTCTATTGCGAACATTTGGTTTGAGGTATACCTAAATCCCTTTCTGTACTAACCAATCTTCGTATAGCAATAACATTCGTCTAATTATTTGTAAATGGAGATTTTCAAAAGTTTCATACAGTGGTAAGAGAACTTTTAAATCATAGGGCACCAGAAACAGTGTGTACTGACGATTTTTCATTACCTGTAGGTATGTGAATACAATTATTGTTGGGAGGGTTTTTTACGTACGTGATAAAAATATTGGTCGTTGCGCGGTGGGTTATAATTAGTGCAATTTGTCAGGTATATAAAATCTTTTTTTATTTATATTATATTCTGAGTCCTGCCTAGGCAAGGCAAGGTGCCTTTGAGAAAATTCACATTAATTTTAGCGAAAATTAAAACAAATTATCTGGATTTACTGGAACGTTTATGGTTTATTTGGTTTTTAAAATGTTCTTACATGTTTCGTCGACTAGTTTTATTGTCGACTTCCTCAGAGAGAAAGAAACTACAAAGGGTGTACAGTATTAATAAATTTGCTTACAAATATATTATGTAATCTTCTATATATATAAAAATGAATGTATGTATGTTTGTATGTCCTTTATGCATTCCTATACCACTCATCCGATCCTGACCAAATTTGGCACAGACAATCTATAGGACCATGGAAAGAACATAGGCTATATGAGAATTCCCAGAAGTTCCAAAAATTCCCAAAAGAACCAAAATTCCCAAAAGATCCAAATATCACAAAAGTTTCAAAATTCTCAATAGATACAAAAATTCTCAATAGATACAAAAATTCCCAAAAGATCCAAAATTCTCAAAAGGTCAAAAACGTCCACCGGGCGCGAGCGCGAAGCGCGAGTAGTCTGTGATTGATAAAAAAATTCACCGAGCGAAGCCGGGTCACTACGCTAGTTGTAAAATAATATGAATAAAGGCATTGGTAAAACTTACATTTATATAATAAGGTAAGTAATATGTAAGTTTTATCAATGCTTTTAATCACATTATTTTACAATTACATATATTTGTAAGCAAATTTATTAATACTGTACATACACCCTTTGTAATTTCTTTCTCTCTGAGGAAGTCGACAAAAAACTAGTTGACGAAACATGTAAGAACATTTTAAAAACCAAATAAACCATAAACGTTCCTGTAAATTCAGATAATTTGCTTTAATTTTCGCTTAAATTATTCCTGAACGTCAAACTAAACTAATTCACAGTAATGTACGTTTTTTTGTTCATGAAAACAATCTCAAAAAAAAATTAAACGTTTTTCTGCTTTTTTTTTTTAATTTTGGGCTGAAATATGGTGATTTGTTTTTAGAATTTATGTGATTTTAGGTTTATATTTATATTTTTTGTAATGTTGCTAAATATAATATGCATATGTTCCTTTACCTATTAGTGAAAGTTTTTACCCTTAATAAAAATAATTTTGTGGGGGAGAAGAGGGAATCTGATTTAAAAAAAAATTGAATCAGAAAAAGTTCTGCCGTAAAACTGTTATTTTGGATGATGGTAAAGTACTTTACACCATCTTAACTTTGCATTAAAACACGTTTGAACATATAAAAATTAAAAAAATTACCTCCGGCGCATTTTATTTCCCCTACTTTTTTGTGTCGATCTCAGTTTGCTTTTGGAAAAATCAAGAGTTGGCAACCCTTATTAGATGGGCGGCAAATCAAGGACTGCCCCGGGCGGCACAAACTATAGCTACGCCACTGGTTACAGGTTGCGGGTAAATATCACAACCCTTCCAGTAAGACATTCTTTTGTTTCTAGTATCATGTGTCAACGCGTTCATTTGTTATTGCATCACTGAAATATCAAAAACGGTTGCATATATTCGTCCAAAGCCATTAATATGTGTCAATAATTTTTCTTTTGTGCTGAATCGATTCTTTATGTTCTGTATAGCTGATGTGTTTTTTTCTTCTATTCCAGATTTGTTCGATAGTCGAATAGACTTATTTGCCGTCGCCATTTTGGGCTGCCTTTTGTAAGAGGAACAGTAGCTTGATTCACATCCACCAAAGTCACGTTCTAACGAAGTTAGCTACACGGTGACGTTGGGGAATCGATGCTCAAGGCGAGCCGTACATTATAGAATCGATACACTTATAAATGACGGTTCCGAAAAAGAGCCCCATAAGTCACGTGAGACGAAAACAAGAATTTACGGTACGTACATATACACTATTTTATATGTTTGCGCAGCCAAATGTTTAGTATTACACCCTTTTATCACATGTTTACGACGCAGACAGTTTTATTTTGGATTAAATACCCATAAAGTACCCCGAACGACACCAGAAAATACAGGTTTACTTTTGAATACGAGGGCGTATCAAAAATTTTCCGGAATGACAATGAAAACAAAATTAGATTGATTTAAGTTATATTTTAATATTCAACATAATTCCCTTGAAGTTCAACACACTTGGTCCGACGTCTCTCCACAGTTTCTCGATTCACTCCGGAAGTTGTTTTTTTACACATTTCTTTCCGAGATCTGCCGTAGAGCAATAATCCCGGAAGTGACTTTCTTTGAGGTTCCCAAAATAGTCGTTTGCAGCCTCGACCAACTCCTCATTCGACTGAAATCTCTTTCCAGCCAAAAATGTGTTGAGTTTCGGAAACATAAGGCAATCCGAAGAAGCCAAATCAGGTGAATACGGTGGATGCGGAAGGATATCAAACCTCAATTCTGCCAATTTTTGCTTTAAGGTTGGGCTTGAATGAGCGGGTGTCTTGGTGTAACAACACTTTTTTATTGACTATTCCTGAACGTTTTTTCCTGATTTGCGGCTTTTAGCTTGCCCAAGAGCGTCGCGCGATATTGGCCACGAATGATGGTTTTACTTTTTTCAAGATAATCAATGAACAAGATTCCTTTGGAATCCCAAAATACTGACGTCATCACCTTTTCAGGCACCTTTATTTGGTGTTCTGCTAAAACTGTGTCATGAATTTCGTTCACAACTTCTGGTGTTGTGGCCGTTTTTGAACGTCCAGAACGTGCTTCATCACTTGTGAGTGTACAGCCGCGCTTGAATTCCGAATCCCAAAAACTTACCGAGGAAAATGAAGGTGATGAATCACCAAGAAGAGCAACCAATCCGGATTTGATTTCCTTAGCGGGTTTTTCCTCCAAATAAAAAAATTTGATAACCGCTTGAATTTCGTTTCTATACATACTTAAGAACGCACAGAATCACACACGTAAATGACTGTCAAAACTAAACTAGTTGACAGATGGATTTGAAGTTAGCAGTAAATTCATATGAAAGAGTCGCCAATATAACGACATGCATGGGCGTCCACAGGGGAGGGCAAACGAGGCACTCTTGCCCCTCCCTGGAATTGAGTACTCTATTAATGACCAAATGAAAGAGGGTCAAGTTAAAAGTTCGTTAATATTTTACTGTAATTTTTTGCAAACTTTGCCTCCTCCTGGATAATTTTCTGCGGACTCCCATGACGACATGAAAATATTTGCAAAAAAGGTACCCCTTGGTGGCCATTCCGGCAATATTTCAGTGCACCCTCGTATGTTTATAATGTGGGAATTTATAAAAATTCTGGCTCTTTTCGTGGAATTTTTATTAAAGTGGACATTGGTTGACGTTACAAAACGTTTCGCGTATTCCTTAAAGTATTTTCCGTATTTCTGCGAGATATTTTGTTTCCCACATATTTTTTGTTATTCCGGTTTATTACTATTCCGACTGTGCTGCCACTCAAACGAGCGTGATGTGTAACCCAGATAGAGCCAATGTTAAATTGTTCCACCTATTTTTGTTGCTTGGGGAAAACAAGTTAGTCCATCTTCATGGAATAATAAATCTAACGTACGGCAACAACGTATTGCATAATGGCGAATACGTGATTTGTTATATTTACCGGTAATCAACCGGAAATATCGAAAAATAACTTTCAATGTTGTTGAATGCACTTTTATTACGCTGCGGGGATATATCTCATAGATTTTATTGGAAATCAAGTATGCAGACTTGATTTTATCGGCGAAGAGTATGCTGATTTATTCATAATAAAGATTTGGTTATTGCGAAATTAAACTGTAAAATGCATTTTATGCTTTTTAAACCAATATGAATATAGCTCATACATTTTTCTTCCTTTAATTTTATTTTTAAGAACTCTTTTAAGTCCATAAATTAGGTAACGATTTAAGGATTTGATATCTTAAGTAATATATGTATATTTTCGTCTACTAAAAATTGTTCAATGTTTTTTTTTTCTCTTTCTGATATGTTCTATTAAACTAATTTATGTTGCTGGGCTACAAACTGTTCAGATTTGATTCGTTGTAGTATCACAATATAATCAAGTTCATTAGCATTCATCAGAATAATTAGCTTTTGAATAATTTGGCTGTTAAAACAAGGGGTGCTGATTATCTATTTTTAAATCTTTACCGTTCTCAAAATCGTGGTTTTGTCGCATTTTTCAGTAGCAAAAATTAAACGCGTAAAAATCGATATCTCAGGGGGTTCCGGTTGATGTTTCCTTCTAGCCAGCTTAATTGTCATTCTTCCGTGGTCACTATGTCGTAACTCAGCACGATTTTCGCGAGAAACTGCTTTTGCTTGCTAGTCACATTTTGGCAATATTGATTGGTTGTGCATTAACACAAATTATATCTGTAATACAACATCGCGAAAGTGTGCAGATGTTCATCGCTGAGAAGCTAGTAAATAAAATTAGCAAAACCAAACAAGAATAAATGATCTTCCAAATTGTATATAGTAATTAAGGATGTTTATACGTATCCAGCACTAATAATTATTGTTTTAAAGTACTTTTCCTAGAAGAATAGACATTAAATTAATTTAGAATTGCTTTATGATTAACTAACTTATTGTACACCTTACATTGTAAATCCGTCACAAAAGTCAAACAGTCAACATGTTCCTGTTTATAGTTCATTATTCATAGAAAACGGAATAGCGAAAGATATAGCATAAAATATTATATACCAAGACAGCTATTTAAGGAAGCAACTGTGTTTAGTTTCTACCAATTTTGAGAATTTACTTTGCAGCTTGCAATTTTCTGCTTTTCGCGATATTTTTAGATTGAACTTGTGCAGTACAAACTTGGCATTGGAAGGCGAAGCTACCAGAGGCCACGTTAGTTGTGAACAGTGCATCCGTGTAAAAATCCACCGATAGTTCTTACTTTCGTTCATGTATTGCTTTTATCGTTGACAAACTAGTTCATGAACTGATTCGATAACTGCTGGAACAGCCAACTAACCAAACTATGTACAATCAGAGGCGCTGCAGGAACATTCTGCGCATACAGCTGACGTTCATCGGATATTATATAGCCTTGCTGGAACAAACCTTACATGTTCTCAGTCAAATGAAGGCTCGAGAAGCAGTGTGTGAACAATTTTCGAAAGTTTAAATGAGCTGTCACAATTCCGTAAAGAACAGTTCTTAAAACTTGCAGGAAATGCGAAATGCGGTATCGTTTAAACTAAAAGAATAATAGAATGTGAGATAAAAAATTCATAAAACATTTGTTCTGGGAATCGGATATCACCTGCCGGAATCGGTAATTAGACCAGTTACAGGAACAGGGTGATTTAAAACCAAAATGTAATTTACTACTACATAATATGTTACAACAATTATAATTAAATTATTGGCTGCCATTTTCAAACCATGCTAAATAAATAAAATGTTTGTACTACCAAAAACTATAGGTACTTTTTCAAAAATGGCAACTTCTAAAATTAGTATTAATAACTTATCACTGCTTTAATACATGTTACAAGTGTTTAATTTTGTTGTGTGTAGTATTTACTGTCTGATTATAAAAAATTTTGGTAAGTTTTTGTACCTTTAAATAAAACATCGTAATGAAAAGCAAACAGTCTGACGTTAAAAGCATGATGTATTAGGTTTTTTCCAGCAACGCTATATACGATCCAATGTACCTACTATCAGGATTCTGCGCAGTATCTATATCGCGTTCCAGCACAGTCTATGATAGTTCACCGGACCGTTTAGTCGGCTGTTCCAACTGTTACAAAATTAATACATGAACTAGTCAGTGTACGGTCAAAACAATACGTGAACGAAGGCATGTACTAACGCTTGGATTTTTTACACGTGCGCTGTCACAACTAACGTGAGCTCTGGTAGCTATAGATTGCCCTCCCAATCCCATTTAGTACTGGATTCTTAAGTTGTTTACCCTTGCGATGCGCTCATTTCTATGAACCTAATAGACACAAATGTCATTTACAGTTAGGGATGTAGTTAAACTGTTCCAGCAACCACTAATACACTAATTAGTCCACAGCCGACGCATGTTCTTAATACAGTTTATGTATCAGTAAATGGATTAGTAAATTTGGGTCTGCTGTAACCAACCTATAGTTAGCACAATAAAAAATATATACAGAGAAAGACCCCCACCCCATGGTTTAAATAAATAGTATTATAATACAATCTTCGTCCCTGGGATTGGAACTGTGTTTTCTTTGGTTATGTGTTGAAGTTTCGACCGTATTATCTTGATCTTTTTTAAAACGTTTTAAAGAGACCATAACAATGGTCGAACCGTTAACACGTGACCAACGAAGACGCGGTTCCAAACCCGGGAAAGAAGATTTTTACATGGACAATCGCTTGAAGAATAAAACAGTATCCATGGTAGAGATAATTAACGCTCATCTAACTCAAAGATATAAGAAACTATTTAAATAAAAGCAATTAATTGAGTTTCAACTTTGTCGTTCTTATGAAATCATTTTCGTTCCAATTTGCGCATAATTAATAATGTTTAAGACGACATCTTCTGACTGTTGCAAACGGTGGAAATTATTTGTCGTCAACGATCAAAAATAATTAACTTTGGTTAAAAGCTAACATTGGGACGAGGAATTCTGCCTTCGTAACGAACAATTTTCGTGCGTTATTGAGCGTTAAGGAACAAAGACAGTTTTTTTAACAGAACATACTTATAATGGCAATTATGCTAAATTAATTGTTGGCGCTAATTAATAGCTGGTACACTTTTATTGGCCCACTAATTGTCCGTAATTACACAATCGTCGGACACTTTTTGTGTAAACAGCCATTTACGACTATTACTTCACACACCATTGAACTCGAAAGGGCGTAGGCTAGTAATTTGCTTATTAAATCAAACGTAAAAATGGTATTCAGCCCGGTGACAACTGAGAAATTATGATCGAACCGAAAGAGGGCGCAGCTAACGCGTGGTAAGTGCAATTCCGACTTAACAGAAGTCCATAATCGCCCGACTTTCCGGATAGAACAATGGAGTAAGGGCCCTTATTAGCGACATGCATGCGATACACATACACACGTGTACGTTAAACACGCACGTGTAGATATGATTAAGCTAACAGCACCGTGTGTACACGAGTTTAGGGGTTAGTTTTAGGTGAGTTCGTGCGACTCGCATCGTGGAACTCATGTGACGAGTAATTTCCTGCATGCCATACCGGAGCTTGCCAGAGACATTATATACTAAATGATCGTGTTTTATTTATACTTTTTTTACACGAATGTGATAAGTAAACACGATAGGCATGGCGGTAATGGAATATGCAATTTTAGCTTGTCGGGAGAACTACAAGATAATTACACCGTTTGCTTTTTTCTTTATAACAACGTAATAAGTTACAATTATGTACGATTTCCACGGCCAGAACGCAGGGGGTGCGCAATCATCTCACGGATTATAATTATTAAACTTCGAAATGGAGTTGTAGTATACACAAAATCGAATCAAGTTAGCTATAATATAGTATACGTGTATGCTCCAGTCACGAATATCAAAGCATTAAATAATTATTAATAAATAATAAGGTATGCGCCATAACAAAAGACACTGAAATTTAGACGCCTTTAAAATATAAACACATCAAGTGAAATGCGTGGCAATGGTTGTCGTGGAAACTCAACAATATGTTTATTCGAAGGTTATATCATAAAGATTCAAAATTGTGCTAACAACGCATGAAAAATGTTTTATTGTTGAACCTTATTTTCGCTCATATGAAACTGGGCGGTCGAATAGACCTAGCTTGTTAGTGGTTGCCAATCAGTTTAGAGAAAATGTACAGAAGCCACCACCTAAGATGATGGATGACCTTGCGATGCTTAAATTTCTGTGAACCGAATAAAACCCAGATGTCATTTACAGAAGGGCATGGCTTTAAATCGCTCCGGCAGCGATAATACAATCATTAGTCCGTAGTTGACGCATGTGCATAAACCAGTTCATGTATGAGTACGTTAATTAGTATAAAATGCACTGCTGGAACGAACCTATAGATCACCCTTTCTACAGCCCAGACCTAGCGCCAAATGACTTTCATCTGCTTCTGCCTCTGTAGACGTTCCTTGCTGGCCAACGTTTTTTCGACGATGATGAGCAGTGAATGGGTGATTATCTTCACAGCATGGGCGACCACAGGGGAGGGCAAACGGGGCACTTGCCCCTCCCTGGAATCGAGTACTCCATTAATGACCAAATGAAAGAGGGTCAAGTTAAAAGTTCGTTAATATTTTATTGCATTCCTTTGCAAGCTTTGCCTCCCTCTGGATAATTTTCTGCGGACGCCCATGCTTCACAGCCAGCCATGTTCTTTGAAAATACAGAAGCTGATTATTTATGTCCTAATAATGGTGGAAAATATTTTGGTAAACTATGGCGAATCTAATACAAAATAAATTCCAGGGGTTTGGAGCGGAGCGCGGAGCTGGAGCGCGGAGCAGTGGAGCAATGGGTTTTTGCCCGGAGCGGGAGCGGAGCCCGGAGCAAATAATTTTGATTGCTCCACTGCTCCACTTTACTATTATAAACTACAAAAAAAAAAAATTTAATGAATTATTCTCATGGGTATAGTATTTAATAAAATTATAAATAAACTAAATTTGATTTTTTTGAAGTAAAATTATTGTAATGTAACTTTTCTGAATATTAGTTTTCATTATTTTGTATTTGACGCTGGGTGACGCTACGGTCTGTTTGTGTTTCCGCAATTTTGTTTTACAGAATAAATGGTGATGATTAATCGTGTACAATTATATAAAATAAAGTTTATTTTGAAAAAGTTTAAAGAACTTTTTTTAACTTTTGATGATCAATAATTTGTTCATTTATTTAACTTCACTTGTTTCTTAGGGTCAAATATTGTAATTTTTGGTCCATTTCCACATATCTCATAAAATTTTAGCTTTGTTTTAAAAAACAAATTTTTAAATAAAAAACTTATAATATTAATATTTGGAGCGCGGAGCGGAGCGGGAGCGGAGCTGGAGCAGGCATCTTGATGCCGGAGCGGAGCTGGAGCGGAGCAACTAAAAAATTGAACTGCTCCAAACCCCTGATAAATTCTCGTTTTTTATTTTATTTGCCAAACGCTACTTACTTTACAAATACGCCTCGTATCTGAGTTTATCTATTCCAAATTATTATTATTTTTCGTTGCTTCGCAATCTAACCTTAACAAATTGTAGTCATAGTTTTAATTCTCAAATTTCTCATTACGTATCCGCTTCGTTTGTTTTACCAGATGCAGTTTCTGCTAGCATCGAGCGTAATTAACCCTTTCTGTTTATAAATTCTTCACTTCCGTAATGGATATTACATCTTACAGGTTCATATTAGAGACATGCTCCAGATACCACCGCATACTTCACTTCTGTGTCTAAAGATATCCTTCCTACACTCCTTGACTCCTAGAAACGTGTACGTTTCTGCTTGCCTGTAATTATAATCTGCGAGCTTTGTTTATTTTGCGAAAAACATAAACAGAATATACCTAATCTCGGTGGTATTTTATTTGTTTGGATATACAAGTTGACTTGTGCGAACGGTAAAGTTTGTGAAGTTTGATACAAGGAAAACCACAGCGTTGAACAGCGTGAGTGAGCACTTTGCGGAACCTTGTCAGTTAAAATGTTATATTAATAGCAGTAGCTTGGCAGAAGAGAAAAAAAAGGAATTGCTTAGCAGACAATAACTGTCTAGTACTGTTGATGGTTTTAATTTTGTGATTAACTAAAAAGTTTCAATGAAGCCTGAAATGAAATTTGTGTTTTAGATTTGATTTAACAATGTGATCAGGGCACTATAAAGATCTTGTTTTATATAGCAGATAAAGATATGGTTCAAAAAGCACAAAATACATATAATAGAGCTTAATGTTTAGTAACATTCAGACATTTAAAAAAATGCATAGAAAGTAACCTAACAGAATCAAAAATTGAATTGTTAGGTTTGTTCCAACAAGCCCACGGACCATGCGACGGACTGTCACGATTCTGCGCAGTATCAGTATCGCGTTCCATCACAGCCTCCAACAGTTCACCGGACGGTCAGTCATTTGTTCCATCAACTCTCAGGTTTGCAGACGATCTAAACAATCCATGAACGAAGGGACGAACTCTTGGTGGGATTTTTACAAGAATGCGCTGTTCATAACTAACGTGAGCTTTTGTAGCCATGCATTGCCCTCCCAGTCCCATTTAGTACTGGATTCTTAGTGTTAACCCTAGCAATGCGCACATTTTTATGAACCCCATAGACTCAAATATCATTTACGTTAGGCCAGTCGTAAAAGCGTTCCAACAACGGCTAATACTGGCCAATACATTTATTAGTGCATTGTTCTGCATGCGAATAAAGCAGTTCATGTATTTATACATGGATTGGCTTTAAATCGTTTGTTGGAACAAACCTGTTGTGATGTTTTATTTTGTTTTGTATCAGTTCCAGTATTAAAAGCATAAATCTGTTTCTTTTTGCGTTTTTATCATTGTGCATGTCCATAGGAACATAATAAGTGATATCACTTACTTATTTAGTTTGCCAAATTAAGACAAACCACAAAAAAATTATGCTAATGCTAGAAAAGATATTTAAAAAAATAAGAAA
Organism: Elmis aenea; assembly: GCA_947652605.1. Classification (NCBI taxonomy): domain Eukaryota; kingdom Metazoa; phylum Arthropoda; class Insecta; order Coleoptera; family Elmidae; genus Elmis; species Elmis aenea. The sequence continues at coordinate 7,660,736 of OX393580.1, forward strand.
ATTTAAAAAAATCATTTTGACATTGGAATATCGCTACGTATTGAGCTATATAATATATGTAACTTTGCTAATTTGACTGAATCTGCATCTCTTATATTAAGAGACGCCTTCAAAATTATGCAATAAACTGGACACTCTTTTTTTTTATAAGGATACTTGCTTGTAATCTTGTTTTGAGAAAGCCATTGTCATGGCGACCCGAAAAAAAAAACTACTTCCACTTTGGGTTTTATCAAACTTTATTTAACCCAAAATAGGTTTTAAATCAAAAACTTTGAATATTTGCTATCAGATAATGAATTTTTCGTATCAGATATTCGAATTTCCAAATACGTCGATCATTTTCAGTCTTTCCTATTTTCTACACCTTCGTTTCGCAATTGTCTGAGCTATTTCCACCTCCTTTATTCAACTTTTTCCGATGTAACTCATTTTCCCATTTGCTTTAAACCATTTTGTTTTTGTTTTTTGATTTAACGTTTGTTTTAACGATAATTGTTTTTTTTTCAGTTTGGTTATTTTAGCTTAAAGTGTAAAGGTATAAAAGTTGTAGATACCTGGTAACTTTTTTTGTGAAAAACTTCAAGGGAGATATTCAAGATTTAAAAAATGCTAATTTCAACTTTTTAAAGCTCTGGATTTATTCAAAAAAATAAAATTTGTTTAGTCTATGTTTCAAATAGCATCACTTTGTCTATTGTCTAATATTGACTTACTAACTTATTATGTAAATGTATATCCCCCGTTAGTGCGTATATTCAAATTTTTATGTGGTCTGCCATTTTTTAATGGGTTCGACGACTCGATCAATTCAAATGCAAAACTGCAGCTGTAATTTATAACAGAAGCGGAGTATAGCCTCTGCAGATTGGTTTTATATCGAGGCAGAACGCGTAGGTTTGTTTGAAAGCAGGATGGGCGTACACTTAAACCTATAAATAACGCAAATGGCACAAATACCTCGATTTATTTCGAACGTTTGGCATAAATGCGTGTATTTATGGATATCTTATCATTGCCTACAAAAAAAGATGGTAAATATTGATAGAACTTGAGCAAGGTTAAGCAAATGGGAAGCGAACAAACCTTTATATAGGAGATATGTTTATCATAAACAAATTTTGATGAAACCATAAGTCTAAATCAACAATTAAAAAAATGAAAACATATTTAAACCAGAGTTAATAATAATAAATAATATATACATTATTACAAGCAACATTTTAAATTTATTATTGTTATATTGTTATAATATTGAAACCAGGGTGGATAAAAATCATGATTTTTAAAAAAAAATCAAAAAAATCGATTTATTTGATTTAAATCAGATTTTTTTGATTTAAATCAGATTTTTTTGATTTAAATCAGATTTTTTTGATTTAAATTAAATGTACCATATTATCGAATTTAGTGACATATTCACATACTATTTCTGTTTTGTGCTAATATATTTAATAACCAATATATTAAATTCATTGGTGAATTTTTGTCAAAATGAAAAATTAAATATAATGATTAGGAATTTTGAAAAAATTAGTGCTAAATGGTGATGTAATTATATACAGGGCGTCATTAGTACGGGATCGGTCGATTGTGGCTAAACACAATAAAAATATTTTCAAATATACAGGGTGAGTCACCTTTCTGGAACTAATAGCAACTTTTATATTTCAAATACAACACCCAATTTTTTATTTAATATTTTTGACCGCCTTAATTTTAGCTTTGCATCAATATAAAATACTATAGGTTTTTATACGGCGTTGTAAAAAAAAATAATTTTCTAAATTATTTAAGGTTTTAAGTCTTTATTTAAAAAGTTCTCCTGAAGTTATTTTGAAGTACAGAGTTGTAATTTGGTATGGACATGCAGAAAAAAATTCTCTGTTCCCCCGATATAAAAAAATTTGAATCACATACAGGGGTGTTTATAAATAGGTCGCAACTTCCATGATTTTCAGAAGCTCGTAACTCGATTTTTTCAAATGCAAACCCCTGTTTTTTTTTATGTCATCGAATTCGTCTTTAAAAGAGCTTCATATTTTGTTTAGTATGTCCTATACCCAAAACTCATACTTTTCGAGATATTCGACATTTTTCTTCAAATCGTTATTGAAGCAATAGAGTGCCGTGGAAATAGAAAAAACTGACTGTTCACTTCGCTAACGTCAAAAACTTGCATTTATTTTTTGAATTATTGCATTTTGCAAGAGCAAATTGATATGGTTTATTCACCATTTCGTGTATTTAATTACTAATATGTAGTGATACAATTTTGTTGTATTATAAATATTATATTGTAGTCATATAATCTGTGATTTAAATTGATAATTTAAAAAAAAAATCACTTGATTTAAATCAATGATTTAAAAAAAAAAATCACTTGATTTAAATCATGATTTAAATCGTGATTTAAATCAAATGATTTAAATCTGCTCAACCCTGATTGAAACCGATAAAAAAATACTTTTTAGTGGGAAAATTACAAACCATAACACATTTATAAATGCATAGAATTGTCATTGTTTCTTAAAACAGCGCTTACAGGTTCATTTACATCTAAATAATGATGAAAATTAATCGTATTTAGTGCACTAAGTTTTGCGAACAATTAAGGAACATGTTTCATACAACGCTGCAACTTTGTGAACAAATAAATCTGTTCCTTATGCCCGCATTTCTCATAAGAATTCTCATGCAATCCACATCATCTAACAATAGAAGTAATAAATAAAGTCGCAAGTGTTGCCACGACATATGTTTGTAGTTTTATATTTGAAATATGTTCGCCTAATGCCGTTTTTCTTCGCTCCAGCGTGAAATACACCGACTAATTTGTTTTTAATGACGGACGCGGTATTAATATGCACGGCTAATATTTTATCACGAATTATTTCAATCTCTTTAGCAGCTAAATTTAAACGCCCTGGAACAGGCGTAATGTTGTGCAGTAACGGCAAAGCAATTGCGCATTTTACATTGGAATTTAAATCAGTGTGTGCAATAGACAAGTTGTATAATTGCAATTGTTCGTTATAAGCAATCAATTGTTCGGAAAATTTAAACTGTGTCACTTAAGAACACCTACTCCATAACAATACAGACGTAAACGACCCAAAAAACTGCTTAAGTACGTTAAATTATTGTTGTGGAATATCTAACTTACAAAAATACAGATAAGTGGCAAATAAGGGAAATGAGAAGGGAAAAAAAGTGTGAAAAACTATTGATAACTTTACTGGTTTGTGAACGATTAAAACAGTAAGTGAATGAAGGCAAGGACTACCGCTTGGATTTTTGTTCACAACTAACGTGAGCTCTGGTAGCTATGCATCGCCCTCCCAATCCCATTTAGTGCTGGATTCTTAAGACGTTTACCCTTGCAATCAGGGATGGAATAACGTTTTAAATCGTTACGTTATTGTATAACGTTATTTATTATTTATTTTCGTTACATAACGTTATAAGTAACATTAAAAAAATGAATCGTTATGTTATATAACGTTATATAACGTTACATAAATTATGATATACAGGGTGTTTTTTAATTAATTCGAAAAAATTCGGGAGGTGATTTCTTATCGAAAATTAAGGGGGCTCTTTTATATAAATTTTTTTCCTTAGATGTTTTCTTGCGGAGTTACACCTTCCTAAAGGGGATTGGTAATGTTAGATTTTTATTTTATTTCCCAAATTTGGATAAATGTAGAAGAATGATATTTGGTATGTTTTGTACTTATTTAAAGGTTTACCAGAGTGATATTTTCAATCATCTCCCCCCTTCACAGGGGGCTGAAAAGTGCGACCTTTGTTGGTTTTTTAATCAGAACTTTTTGGTGAGTTGGATTTATTTAGATTTATTTTTTATTTTTTAACTTTTCTCGTAATATCTACAGTTTTTAAGTAAAAAATTAAATGAGTGTACATGATGTTTATGTTCATATTGGGTAGAATTGACGGGCGTTTTAGCGTTGTCGCCGCGTAAACGTCAAAATGAATTACACCCGTCAATTCTACGCAATATGAACATAAACAAACCACAATAACCACCAAAATGAATCGTTTAATATTGGAATATCTGATGGTTCATGTTCATTCATATAATTTTTTACTCAAAAACTGTAGGTTTTACGAGAAAAGAAAAAATTATAAATAAATCAAGTTTTCAAAAAAAATTTAATTACAAAATTTCAACACACCAAAAAGTTCTAATTAAAAAAAACCAACAGGGTTCGCAATTAGTATCCCTGTGAAGGTGAGAGATGATTAAAAATATTACTATGGGAAACCTTTTAATAAGTATAAAACATCTACCAAATATCATTCTCCTACGTTTATCCAAATTTGAGAAATAAAACAAAAATCTAATTTTACGCTCACCTTTAGGGGGGTCTAACTCCGAAAGGAGACGTCTAAGGAAATTTTTTTATATGATAGACCCCCCTTAATTGTCGATAAGGAATGACCTCCCGAATTTTTTCGCATTATTTAAGAAACATCCTGTATAACGTTAAAAAAATAATTTTCATTTGCAACTCTGAAATTATTTTTGGGATCTATAAATGTAAATTTTGAAAATAGTACAAAATTACGTTGAGATACTGTATTTTCATTTTAATTTCTAAAATATAAACAAAATATTATATCTTCTGAAAATAAAAAGATGACCATATAAAAATTTAATTTATAGAGAATAACGATACAAAATAACTTTAAATGAAACGTTATCGGTTATTATAACGTTATATAACGTTATTAAAATATCGTTACGTTATTGTATTAAAACTTATAATTGAATCGTTATTATAACGTTATCGGGTATCGTTACGTTACGTTTTCCATCCCTGCTTGCAATGCGCACATTTCTATTAACCCAATAGACACAAATGTCATTTACAGTTAGGCCAGTCGTAAAAGCGTTCCAACAACGGCTAATACTCGGCAATACATTTATTAGTACATAGTTCACGCATGCGAATAAACCAGTTCATGCACTCATCCATGAATTGGTTTTAAATCGCTTGTTCGAACAAACCTAATTTAACCACTTTGTATTTTTTATAATAACCGAAATCCCTATACTGTCTCTCCTGTTTGGCGCACCCTGTACATAAGTTGTACTTATTTGTTAGATTTGCTTAGTATTGCTCCAAATAGGAACGTATTGTTAATCAAACTTAGTCAATAAATCTCCGTTCTCGAGGCCCTAATAATGACTTCGTATTTATTTCGACGACTCTCTGTTGTGTAAAGAAATAAAATACTAATTATGCAACTACACATTTGGTCGTAAAACATGGTGCAAGTATGCAAACATTCCGTTAAATACAACTGCTACATCAGAGAGTCGCTTAAAACCGGGCGTGTGGATGAAAGAGAAACGGGAGACAGGCACCGCGACAGTTCATGGTCAAAGTAATTATAGTAGTGAACTGCGTTTGGGGTAAGAGCTTCAGGGGATAGAAATGAAACACGTAGTAAAGCTGCGGAATACGCAGAGTGGAGGGTAAATAGCACCCCACACCGAGGGGTGTGTAGTTAGTCCTGGGTACAGATGGTTATCAGCCTTCGTGCGTAACACGGTCTAGGAAATGACTCCATATTTTACTGTTAATCTCAGACGGGATGTTAAATATTGCTGCATGTGCAAACAGTTTAATAGGTTATTACCTTGGATTTTAACAGGAACGTTACATTTTTTGGCTTAATTAGGAAGATTTACAATAATTGGCCACCGCGTTTGCTTTAAATCTTAACGAGTTTACATCTTGAAAACATTTTCACAAGCCCGCGAAGAAAGCGGAAGTAAACGTTTAGACCGAATGCGATGTGTTAGATCATAAAGATAGATTAAAAGCGAATTATTTTTAATCATTTAATATCGTTTACTAAATTCTCATCTATATGCTAATTACAGAGAAAAGCGTTGCACGTGGCAGTGAAATTTCGTGTTCTTAACGAATACCACGTTTTCGGATCTGTTTCGAGATGATCTATCGGCTTCCACAATAATTGCTCTCAGACAATATTGTTTGCAAAATCTACATTTGGCTTTTATTACGCAATAAGAAGTAACAAATTACAAAAGTGCATGTGCTAGTGTAGCGGATGTTGTACCACAGAATTTATCTTCGTAAAATTTAACGACTCTCTCAAGTATTTTGATGGCAAATAGTGTGAACTTTATATCCGTAGACGTTTTATGCCAACCTTGGAAGATTGCTCTTTGCGAGCGGTATCCATCTTACTAATAGGTGGCTTTTGAAAACGTTACATTATCCAGAGATTTCCTGCAGTGGCTTCATATTCAAAAATAATATTAAAATATTGTGTTCACCTCGATAAAATACTCATATAGCTTTTGTGAAGGGTGAGATAAAAAATAAACTGCATTTCAGTAGTTGTTGAGCAACTTTATTTTCAGCAGTAATATAACAAGTGCGTTTAAAATTATCGATAATTTTTGGGAGATATGCCTGAATGCAAGTTGAGCTGAAAAAAACACGAGTGATTTTTTCTGATTCAATTTGCTTGAGTGAAGATTTGTCAAAAATTATAGAATATTTGCAATGCACGAGTTATATTTTGTCAGAAAATTTCCTTCACCTGACAACCTACCTGTTAAATTAAATGTATGTTATGTCAAATTTTACAAGTACTGTCAGAGTGGTGCGTCAGGGGTGTGCTTTAATCTATATTAAAGTAACGCTACTGGTCGCCGAAATTCGTCAAAAAATATCAAGGTCAAAATATTTAATTCCCTCTCCTAATTTCTATTTTCGACCAATCACAAACTTAGATTTCTTAGAAACGACCAATGAACGCATGAAAATCTGTTAATTGGGAAAAGAATATTATCAGTGTATAATTATGGTTATTGGTCGTTTCTAGGAAATCTGAGTTTGTTATTGGTCGAAAACGCAAATTTGACAGGAGTATCAACATCTGACAGGGGAATGCAAAATTATTACCGTGTAATAATGCTTCTATTGGTGGTCTCTAGAAGATTTAAGATTAGTGATTGGTTGAAAACGCAAATTTGACAGGTGAAGGAAATTTTCAGTTATAATATATTAAGGGAACATTATTTTGCCGGTAAAATTATTGACAAAAGTTTGTTACTTTGGTAACATCCTGAGACAAAAGACATGACAAAATCGAGGGATGTTACCTATAAGTAACAAACTTGAGTTAAAATTTTTCCTGCAAAATAATGTTCCGAAATATATTTGATTAGACTATTTCCCAAATAAGATACCAAAAATAATTACAATTTTCGTTTATTATTTGTTAAAATTTTCGATAGCGTACTAACCTACTAACCTCTGTAGCAGCATTTAAATCGTAACTCCTTTCCTTGCAAAATTTTTCAAATTGTTTCCATATTAACGTTTTGGATGCAACAGTATTTTGTATTTCTTCTATGGAAGTTATTCCAAAACGGCTCATCTTAAAAATATTTTACAACTGTCAAACATCTGTAAACAAACAACCAGGTTGCTAAGGATATAATTGACATGACAACGGGATGTTTTCGCTATTTTGGAGGTGAAAAAAGCCCTAGGGCTTTTTTCGCTTAAAAATGAACGTGATTGGTCAAAACATTAAGGCGTGACTATAATTTGACTAAAGTGATTGGTTTCTATGGCCATGAGGGGAATAGTCAATTAAATTGTTAGTGGTAATAGTCATATCGGTTTAAATGATTTAAAAGGATATTGTCTTGGATTGGTAAAATTGTTGTAACCCATTCTAATAAAGTATTTAACACATAATTTTAGTTAACAAATAACGTTTCGTGCTTGTAAGAAAAAATTCTTCTTGAAGAATATCTAAAATAGTTTTGAAACTGTCGGCTCTTCACCAGTAGATTACTTATTCAATTACTAATTCACATGCAGCTGTCATAGTATCGATTATCTTTGGTAACAATCTTGATCTAAAACTGTATTGAGTTAGTTGAATAATAAACTTTTAATATTAGGAAAACGCCTTTCAATGTGTGTCCTCAGTGTAATTTTCCTCCTTTTATGTACATGAATTTTTGTGTTTCAAAATTTTTATTTAATTTATGTAGTCGTCTTAAGCTAACACACACTTTTAATTTTTTCCCACGTCAGATAAAAGCTGCTCTCCTATCATATTTTGCAATTATCTTGTTAAAATATCTTTAGACGGTTTTATAACCCCTAAATTTTATAAAATTCTGACTGTTAAAAATACATGGAAGGTTATGATAGTTAACGGAATTAAATGTTACAACAGCATAGGCTACATTTGTTATTTAAATTATAACTAAACCGTAGGTAGTTAAAATTTAATTGTAAGGCATATAATCTTACTATAGAAAACAGCTTTCATACAAACTAATACTGTTAGGTGTAGGACTGTTGAGTTGTCTGGTGCTGACTTTTTTCCATGTTTTTCTGTCTTGTGCTAGCTTTTTATGGCTTCCCATTTGACGTTTCTATCTGTTGCTGCGTCTAACTTCCTTTTGCCAGGTTTTTCTCGGTCTACCTCTTTTGTTTTTTCTTTGTGGCCTTGCTTCGTAGGTTTTTGTGGGTAACCTTTTTTCTTTCATCCTATAAATCTGACCCAACCATCCCAGCTGTCTTTCTTGTATTTTTGTTTCAACTGATTTTATCTTTAATTGTTCTCTATTTGTTTCATTTCTGATTCTATCATTTTTTATTTTTCCTTGAATTTTTCTTAGATATCACATTTCTGCTGCGTTCACTCGGCTACTATTTTTATTTGTGAGTGTCCACCATTCACTTCCGTATAAAAGTGCCGGAGTTACTACCTTTTTTACCACTGCCACTTTTGTTCGTTTGAGACTTCTCTATTTCCAAAAAATGTTCTTAAATTGTTCTTCCCACATTTCCTGTCCTTTCGCTTATTTCCTTGTACATTCCACATTTTTCTCTATGATCACTCCTAAATATTCAAAGCTTTCTACCTGTTCCAACCTAAGCCACAAACTATATATGGTGGTACAATAAAATATCGTAAATCGGTTCTTTTTTTAATTTTTTAGTAAGATAAACCAATTCTATTAGAGTCCGTTCGCGTGCAGAACGTAAGCGTTCAATTTAATTTGATGGAAACTGAACTAAAATCGAAATAAAAGGTAATACGATATTGTAACAGAAATATTTATCATTTCGTGGTTATAATATAGATGGTATTATAGATATTGTACAAATATTTTGTTTGTATGACTTTAAGTGCCGTAAACAATCAACCCATACCCTATAATTTGTATTATCATTGCGATAATGTTCTATTTTCGTATATTTCTATTATTTTCGATTGCTTTTCCTTACATTTATTGCTGAAAAAATTAAAGTCGATACATTCACATACGTAAAGTTCACCTACTACCCATTAATATAATGTAACAAAGTTTGCTTTATATTGTACATTTATTAATCTGTAAAAGCGGAAAATGTATGCATATTTAATATGCTTCATGAGTTAATTGTAAGTATACTGTATATCAACCAAATTCCATATAATGTACGTACTATGAACTGTAGATACGTTTTATGGAATATTAATGCAACTCTTTCACTTATTTACTAATTGTTACAATATGTTTGTATGCACAAATTAAGGTACTAAAGTTTTTGTTATGTTTATATGGCGATGATGTCCATTTTCAGCAGTTTGTTTAACTTTTCAGTTCAGTGTAGGTACCTACTTTTAAATTTGAACGCGTATCTCTTTTAGATTTCACCATAACTTACCACAATGCAAACTCGCCTGAAATTTATAGTGACTTTCCTCAAACTCTACAATTGTTTCCATATTAATTGCGTCTTTTTTGCGTTGTTCAGCTTAAGAAAATATTTCTCACAATTCTTTCTTTATCATATTGATTCTAATACTTCTCAAACAAAGAAGTCATTTGTGCTTATTAATATTAATGCACTTGGAACAATACCACGCCTTCTAATTTCAGAAGCCCCACTCAACTCCTGAAGTGAGCGCCGTTTCCGGCAGCGAAGAGTTTTCATTCAGCCTTATTTTTCCTTGAATGTGTCTATAATTCCCATGTGAAGTTACGTTTTGCGTGGGCTGTATGCTGTATGTCTCGTGCTGACACCGTGCGTAAGACTGATTCTCTCAAAGCTTATTATTTAAACATAAAATGCACCATTAATGAAATATCAAAAACTTGCAGTCCGTGTTTGGTATTATCCTTCAATAAAAATAGCAATAACCTGGCAAAACAAACGAATTGTTGAAAACTAGATCAATCCCGTGCAATTCAGTATTGATAATGGTAAATTTATAGTTACAGCTCCTGTAACAAGTACTTATAAGCGCAAACTTGAGCCATTACTTTTTATTACATTAATTACTCCGAGACTTAACACTTTTATAAGATAATTATGGAAATCTAACATCGGAAAAGTTGCATCCACGATCGTATAGAAGTTTTACAACCTTACTGAACCTTAATCCCAGTTTTAAAACTTCATCACCATAAAATTGGAATAGCTGTTTAAGTAGTAAATCAACAAAAACTAGAGATGCAATTTTTAATAGTTTGCATGTGGTTTATCGTTACCATTAAAAATCTTATAATCTTATGGTTTATATTTCTGGGTCAAACAATTGTCTTTAGCTAAAATGCTTTATCGTAGGAGAAAAGGCTTTTACGAGCAAAAATTTCAATAATTTACGTATTTTTCAATACACCTACCTACTCGCTGTAAATATGGCGTGAAAGTTTAATTTAAGTAAATTTACTTTCCTTATTTAAAGTTGCCAAATGTTAATTTAGAAATGGTATGAACCTGTAACTGTTTACTACCAATATTTGTTGAACTTTCTTTCGGAAACGTTAAGAAAAAATAACTGAAATGTAAAACGCTGGTAAAATGTGTTTAACTGATATTGCCACTAAATATTTTTATGAGACAAATTTCTTACCTTACGTTCAATAAAAGTTTGAAAATTAACATGCAAAGATGGATAGGAAATATACACAACGCCCATCTAAACACAGTAAGAAAACCATGTTGTGGAACAAAAAATATATAAACATCCGAAATTACATAGACTGTAATTCCGCTGCAAAGTTTATAATACTCACTAACTTAATAGATTATTATTTTTAGATAACGTGTTGGAAAGTTTTATTTTCTGAAAGATGGATTGGATTTAAATAACAATTAAATTATTTCGCTAAATTATAGTGGTACACAACAAAAATGAAGTCGTAAGTGACTACAAGACTACATGGAAATGTAATTGTTTCACATTTGATAAAAATCTATATCGCCTGTTTGTGGATGTTACAGACATCAATAGGGGAAAACGGACAAACGGAATTTAAATGCAGACATATCCATAAATAAGTAACGTGAATCCTAGAAACACGCAGTAACGCGAAGACTTGTGCTGTTATTACCGCGTGTAATTCGCTTTTTGATATGCATCTGACTTTTAATGGAGTTTGAAGCACTATAAATCTGTACAAAACACACAATGGCTCTATCAAACGCTTTGTGTTATTATTACTTCGGCGTATTTGCATGTGTTCTAATCGCATAGTTGGTGAAGCACAAATCTGTACTTACACCTGCTTATTCGCACAAAGTGATTATTCACAGAGCGTACGATACTTGAACCGCTATTACTCGTTAACAACAAAAATACAAATTACAACCTGGGATACAACATCCATATTCAAACTGGTATTCAAGAGTTAGCCATATAAAATAGCATCACATTTCAAAATAAAGTCCTAGCTATACATCCAAACTTTAATTTACCTAAAAGATAAGTGGAGTCTCTTCATGGAGAATTTTCAACAAAAAAAAAACAATTTGAACACATCTGATGGTAAATTTTCAGTAGTAATATAACGTGCATTGAAAATTATCGATAATTTTTGGTAAATGTGTCCGAATGCAAGTTAAGCTGAAAAAAACACGAGTGCTCGAAGTGCACAAGTGATTTTTTTCTGATTCAACTTGCATGAGTGAAGAAGATTTGCCAAAAATTATAAATTATTTGCAATGCACGAGTTATATATTGTCAGAAAATTTCTTTCACCTAACCTACCTGCCAAATTATATGTACGTTATGTCAAATTTTACAAGTACTGCCAGAGTAGTGCGTTAGGGGTCCGGTTTAATCTATATTAAAGTAACGCTACTGGTCGCCGAAATTCGTCAAAAAATTAATACATATTAAAAATGTATCACATAACATGTTTGTCAAACCCAATTTTTTTTTTCTTTTACTGGATGTTAGCTCTTACATTTTGCAGTTAACTTGTCTCAGAACTTCCATTTACCGTATAGTTATAATTAATTCGTTTAAAACACTTCCTTTAACATACCACAAGGCATTGAAATTATCAGTTAGTTATTCTCTCTCTTTTATTCAATATGGAATAATGCTACACCATAAACGCATTTCTATCAAAAACTCTGCGGAAAAATAACTTCGGTTGGCAGTTATGCATATTTTTCTTGTTAAATGTGATACTTGTGTAATAATAATCTACGCCCATGGGCCCATGTGAAATTTCGTGCCTCTAAGATCAACACAGAACTTGCAATACGGCAGGATGCTAACGTTTTCGCTTCGTTACTTTTAATAATACACATAACTCGTCTTCACCAAAGGAAATTTCCGCCAATTCCATACCTTCACGGTTACACGTGTTATATCGCTGTGAAGTACAGTAGAACTTTCCTCACGATATCCGTTTGAATTGTTCTGTGAACAATTTGAGATAATCAACTAGAGTAATGATATCGTTCCGTTTCGGATTCAACGTCTTCTATTCATGCAAACTACAAAACGATGTGCTTACGACGAGGCCATAATATTTACTTCGTTCTTCCGTTTTAGTTTCTGCTGTTTGCATAAAAATAAGCTCCTAATATTTCATTAGATAAAAAGAGATCCTGATAATTTTTACTGCTTTTAATTTATTTTGCTTGCAGGAAAATAAAAGAGACTTTAATTTATCCAATCCCGTGATTTCATCAATTAATTCATAAATTCATTTGCCGGTTTTCGGGTTACTTTAGCAAAACGGTCTGTTTTCGTTGGAATCTTTAAACATCGACGTTCACTTCCTATCATAACTTATAAATAAAAGAGCAATAAAACCAACGAGTGGCCGTGTTGCCTGTCTAAGCATACTGCGATCATACAATATCTACAATACGGTGCATTCCTCGCCGCATTCTTAGGAACTAGCATTTTCGACACAGATTAATAACATTGCGACGTCGCACGTGTCGTTTGTAAAATGACGCTTATTTGGTTGCGATGACACTAACGAATAGATGCGTGAAAATTTTTCAGCTTACAGCGATATAAATCAAACTGTAATTTGTCATAGACGTCAACTATAGGGCGATTACCTTGTGCAAATAGGGGCATCGATATCAATAAAAAGTTTACATAAATGTCCTAAAAAATGAGGTTGAGGAATTATGAAGGGAACATGAAATCCCAAATCCCTAGAGATATTTTAAGTTTTAAAGACCTTTGCAACAAAATGTATGTTTATCCGTGTTTAGTTAATATAAACTTTAGCTGTGTGCATGTTTTGATTACTATTTAATGTTCCTTTTAGCAGTGAACATAAAATTTTACGGTATTGTTTTCGTTTCGATAAATTTAATATGGTTTGTAATACGTTTTATTACATTTTTACGTCAATTTTTTATGTTGCTTTGTTGTAAATATGAAATACAGGGTGTTTGAAATTCGAGTTTAAGCATGGGGATCTCGCTTATTATAATAGCTAGAGTATAGGTTCAAATTCGGCAAAGTTGCTAAATTAGATGCTTATTGATAATCCAAAGAGAAATTGGAAAAATCTCAAACAGTATCCGAGAAAATTAGGAAAAACTGGGAAGTCCATTTTTGTAAATCGTTTATAATTCCTTCGGAGTTTGAAATATTTCAAATGTGTTAAAACATTGCCCAAACAACTTTTTAAGCCGAATCGGATAGTGGTCACAAATTTTTCCTAGGTCGATTCGTTTTTGTTTTAGACAACCATTTTTGTTTTTTCTTATGGGCAGCATTTCGCGTTTTTCTTGTGCACGTTTGTTTATGCAGAACAATGCACTCAAAATCAAGTCCACATTGACACGACTGTGCGGCGCAAATCTCTTTGAAGTTGGCTAAAAACCGACAGCACGATGGATAGCGTGCGTTGTTCGTCACGAAATTATTTGCGTGCATTTCTATGCGGCGCACAGTCCACACCAACAAAAATTTCGACGCACACGAGCAAATTTGTGTCAAATACAACGCACAACGCAAATTTTTATTGGTGTGGATCCAGCTTAAAATAAATTTTACTAGCAAATAATTAGGAGAGCAAATATTGAAACTCTTCAAAATTAGCATGGTATTTGATATGTTGCTTTCATTGATGGTGTACCCGGTATATAAGAAAAAATTCTTGTTGCACCAAGCTCCTTCAGTATTTTATTAGCCAACATCGTTTTAATTACCTCGACAAAGACGTTTTGACTCTTCATTAATTGCTAACCTAATCTATGTTATTTAATTAAATAAAACTAAAAAACATCAAACGGAATATACAATCTGTCGTATGGTTTGTTCCAACAAGGCTATGGACGATCCAATGCACCATCGGGATTCTGCGCAGTATACATATATCGCGTCCCAGCACAGTCTTTGACAGTTTACCGGGCGGTTTAGTCGACTGTTCCAACTGTTATAAAATTAATCCATGAACTAGTTAGTCAGTGTACGATCAAAACAGTACTTGAATGAAGGCATGTACTAGCGCTTGGATTTTTACACGCATGCGCTGTTCATAACTAACGTTAGCTCTGGTAGCTATGCATCGCCCTCCCAATCCCATTTTGTACTGGATTCTTAAAAGGTGTTTACTGTTTACCATTGCGAAGCGCACATTTCTATGAACCCAATAGACACAAATGTCATTTGCAGTCGGTCGTAAAGGCGTTCCAACAACGACTAATACTGGCCAATACGTTTATTAATGCATAGTTCACGAATGCGAATAAACCAGTTCATGTACTAACCCATGAATTGGTTTTAAATCGCTTGTTGGAACAAACCTTATATTACATTTAAAATACGAACTGTTTTAGAATAGTGGAAATAATAACTTATAAACATGTTAACCTTGCCTAAAAAGCACCAAACACACCATGTTTTGCTGAGAACTCAGTTACCAATTATTACGCTACATTCATGTGAAAGAGTTTTATAATTGACAACACCAAATCGTGAGTTTAAAAAGTGTTATCAAAGCCGTATCATTAACGTATAGTTGTTGCTGGTTATGGAGCAATACTTTTAAATTATAAACCACAAGTATA
This sequence comes from Elmis aenea, assembly GCA_947652605.1. Taxonomy (NCBI): domain Eukaryota; kingdom Metazoa; phylum Arthropoda; class Insecta; order Coleoptera; family Elmidae; genus Elmis; species Elmis aenea. The sequence continues at coordinate 7,676,101 of OX393580.1, forward strand.
AGTACCAGCTATAATTTTAATTAAACTGACACTCCTTTAAATAACAACCCGAGCAAAATAACGATGTTACCGTGTTGTACAGCTGTTACAAGTTTCGATTCTTACCTTCTTTTACGTAACTATGTTCGACAAAATGAATTCCACGTAGATAACAGAGACTCGAAGGCCGCAAAGATCTGATGGCTGTTAAGATGAGTCAAAGCAACAACGTACAAGTCGTCAATCATTCAGGATAATTAGTATTCGATCGTAAATCGCGGCGAAGGCCACAATCGCTTGTATTAAATTATTGTTTCGGTTCTACTGCAGTTTGCAACATTTTAAATTCTTGAAATACGATAACAAATATATTGCGAGATGTATCACGGTTATAATTATACCTCTCGACGATAAAATAAATTTTTAGTAAATTGTTCAGTCAGTGGCGTAGATTAAATTTGTGTATCTTTAATAATAGTCGACTAAAACATTTTTTTTAAACATATGCTAATTATTTGTACTTGTTGTGTTTGCTTTGTTGTATATTTTATTTCCGCGGAGATGGTCCCCTTTCGGGTTCCTGTACTGCGACCTATTGGTCTATTGTACCCTCTGGTGATAACCCCTTTTTTTTTTTTGGGTTGTTTGGCATTGGACTGTAGTCCATCAGCCACAGATATTTTATATTATCGATACTTTAAATATTTAAATTAGCAAGTCGAGCAAAATTAACGAGAACGTCACAAATGTCCCTTGATATTACAGATAGAACCGATACTATGTTAACAGGGAGGTGCACCCCCAACGATATCAGATCTTTGTAGAGCTTTTCTGTTAAAATTGTATTATGACTACACGAAAAGAATAAATGATTTAAGTCCCCGTAAGACTGCCCATCACATGGGCATGCTGGGCTATCCTTTATGCCAATTTTATACAGATGGGAGAGGAAGTTGCCATGATTTAATTTTAAACGGGTGATAGTTGTTGAATATGATTTGCTGACATTAAAAGATGTTATGTGTGGAATTATTTGCGGTAAAGTGGGATGTATTAAAGTATATTGTGTAGGTGAAGTCTGTGTAAACCGATCCCAACTTTGTCTCCACAGAGTCCTGGCGTGAAATTTGAATTGATTATTGACATCGTCAAGTAAGGCAATATTCTTGTTGACTGGCAGAAAGGTAGCTTCTCTAGCCAGGTTGTCTACAATCTCATTACCAACGATTCCTGCATGGCCCTTTGTCCACACGAAGTCCACTAAGCATTGTACTTTCGTTAGATCCAGAAGATGTTTTTTAATATTAAATATTACATGTGGAAGTTTTTTTGTTAAGGACGTACTTTGAATCGAGTTTAATACAGATCTCGAATCGGAAAGTATAACGATGTTTCTAGCATTATAGTTAGTTTTACTGTATTTCAAAACTCGCTCGATCGCATATGCCTCAGCAGTGTAAATTGAGCAGATCTTAGGAATGCTGTATGTTTTCGAAATATTGTCATTCTTAATAAAAAATGCACTACCAACACCGTCAATCGTTTTGGAGCCATCAGTATATACAACAACTGGGTTGTTGTAACAGTTTATAAAAGGTTTTATAATGTTGTTGTTTAACACTTGAATATCAGAATAGACAGGATAAATGACACGAGGCTTATAAAACAACATATTGTAGTCGAAATCAAAAATTGACCCCTTATGGTTATTATCTATCAGGGTAGATAAAAATCGTGATTTTTTTAAAAAAATCAAAAAAATCGATTTATTTGATTTAAATCAGATTTTTTTGATTTAAATCAAATTTTTTTGACTTAAATCAAATATACCATATTATCGAATTTAGTGACATATTCACATGCTATTTCTGTTTTGTGCTAATATATTTAATAACCAATATATTTAATTCATTGGTGAATTTTTGTCAAAATGAAAAATTAAATATACCTAATGATTAAGAATTTTTAAAAAATCAGTGCTAAATGGTGATGTTTAATTAATTATAATCAGGGTGAGTCATTAGTGCAGGATCGGTCGATTGTGGCTAAACGGCTTGAGATATGAAGTTGATTCAAATGCTATTTTATAGTTTTTTCTAAACAACAATAAAAATATTTTCAAATATACGGGGTGAGTCACCTTTATGGAACTAATAGCAACTTTTATATTTCAAATACAACACCCAATTTTTTATTTAATATTTTTGAGCGCCTAATTTTAGCTTTGCATCAATATAAAATACTACAGGTTTTTATACGGCGTTGAAAAAAAAAATTATTTTCTAAATTATTCAAGGTTTTAAGTCTTTATTTAAAAAATTCTCCTGAAGTTATTTTGAAGTACAGAGTTTTAATTTGGTATGGACATGCAGAAAAAATTTCTCTGTTCGCTCGATATGAAAAAATTTGAATCACACATACAGGGGTGTTTATAAATAGGTGGCAACTTCTGTGATTTTCAAAAGCTCGTAACTCGATTTTTTCAAATGCAAACCCCGTTATTTTTTTATGTCATCGAATTTGTCTTTAAAAGAGCTTCATATTTTGTTAAGTATGTCCTATAACGAAAACTCATACTTTTCGAGATATTCGACATTTTTTTAAAAATCGTTATTGAAGCAATAGAGTGCCGTGGAAATTGAAAAAACTGACTGTTCGCTACGCTAACGTCAAAAACTTGTCATTTATATTTTGAATTATTGCATTTCCACAATAAATATTACTTTACAAGAGCAAATTGATATGGTTTATTCACCATTTCGTGTATTTAATTACTAATAGTAATACAATTCTGTTTTATTATAAATTAATATTATATTGTACTCATATAATCTGTGATTTAAATTGATAATTTTTTTAAAAAAATCACTTGATTTAAATCATGATTTAAATCGTGATTTAAATCAATTGATTTAAATCTGCTCAACCCTGTTTTCTATTAATTCTGCGTATGGGTTGGTATCGTAAAAAGCCTCGACTAGTGGGGGGCTGTTTTTGTTTTTCTAGTATCTGTTTGTAAGATTTTCAATGCTTAAATAATAAAGTTTATTGGAAATTTTATTTGGTTCAGAGCTGCGAATTTTGACGAGCATTTTAAAAGCCAGACACTTTCGTCTAATCCAAAGCGGTGGTTCTTGAGTTTCTGCTAGTAAGGCTTGACATGGTGAACTTTTCATTGCACCAATACAGGTTCTAAGAGCTTTAAACTGGATACGGTCTAGCGCCAAAAGGTTTGTTTTGGATGCAGAACCGTACAACATCGATCCATAATCCAGAATTGTTTTGGGATCGGCTCCCCACTTACAGATAACCCCTTAAAGAAGTCCTGAGTTTTTGAAAAACTCCAGGATTTTCTTTAACGGTGTCTTTCTTAACTCTTCTTGCTTAGCTATTTCCATCCCCATAAGTCTACGCCGATTAGGTGTGAATCCTTCACACTGGCATATTACGTGAAGAGGAGTTTCTTCCTCTTCTTCACCACATTATTATTATATTATTATGTTAGTTACGCCACTGCCCACAGCCACATTTATAAATTAAATTTGTTTACAATTGCTATCAAGCTTCATTATTAATATTTATTCTGGTCATAGCAAATTCTAATAATTGTATTTGCACGCACCTCTAAAATACATTAAAGCCAATGTAGTATCACACAACTAGCGTATCATCAGCGCAAATTGATGAGCGTTTTGCTAATAAAGTTTAACAAATGCACACTCTGAATTGCAACTATTACTTTTAATTAACGTTACATTAACACGATTAAAAACGTGACCGTATAAGCTTGCATTAGAATTGTTTTCGTTTTACTTAGTAAGTGCTAATGATCGTGCTAATAGCTACAAATAGAACTAATAGTGCTTTTGCACGATTATAATATATAGACTGTGGAAAAACATTAAATGTAGCGTTTCCCGTTTTAATATCGGTATATTTTATTTTACTTTAATGCAACATAAATGTTCATTAACAAATTAGTCACTTATTTAGTATACCAATCATTGACAATTACATTATTACTGCAGTATCAACTCAATTTAATGAAAGAGTTAATTTCTAAATTGTTATTCATGGCGCAAATGTTATTTTTCCACTTAATATCTGATAATTTGTTGGTAACAAGTGATCGATAGTATGCATTTAAATTTTAATAAAGCGCATTTTTAATGTTACAAACTTGACAATATTAAGCAATACATAAATAAGTAAAATCAATAACGATTAACGATAAGTAACATTTGTGTGGTAAAATATAACCTTAACTGAATTGAAGCATTTTGCGTACCTACAACAAAATGATTAGCAATTAAGTATTTGCAGAATTGTCCGTTCTTAGCTGGCAACGTGTTCTAAATCGCACAAAACAAATCCGATTAATCACCCCATACATGGTTTCTTAACAGGATTTTCCTATGTAATCGCCTACATCTTGTTACTAAATTAAGCACAATATTGTGTTCTTTTAAATCGAATGGAGTTTTTTCACTCTGTCGCAAACTAACATTTGTTTTAAATATATTTAATTTTTATTTATTTAATCATGAGTCCTTCTACTGTTAGGTAGGTGTAGGACTGTTGAGTTGTGTTATGCATGTTTTTCTGTCTTCTGCTAGCTTTTGTATGTCTTTTCATTTGATGCTTCTATCCGTTGCTGCTTTTTTAACTTCGTCTATGCAGGTTTTTCTTGGTCTACCTCTTTTGTTTTATCTCTGTGATCTTGCTTCATAGGCTTTTCTGGTTAACCTTTCTTCATTCATTCTATAAATGTGACCCAACCATTCTAGCTGTCTTTCTTGTATTTTGTCAATTGATTTTATCTGTAATTGTTCTCTATATGTTTCGTTTCTGATTCTATTTTTTTTCCTTGGATTTTTCTTAAAAATCTCATTTTTGCTGCATTCACTCGGCTACTATTTTTATTTGTGAGTGTATAAAAGTGCCGGAGTTCCTACCTTTTTTATCACTCCCACTTTTGTTCGTTTTGGGACTTCTCTATTTCCAAAAAAAAAGTTCTTAAATTGTTAAATATTCTTCCCACATTTCCTGTCCTTTTGCTTATTTCCTTGTCCATTCGTCCATTTTTCTCTATGATCACTCCCAAGTATTTAAAACCTGAGCCCATTTAAAGTGGTATTAAAATAAATGGTTATCATTTCTAGCTTAACCAGCGTTGTAATAATTTGATTCGCGCCGTAAAATTCCGCTAAGATCAGTCAAAACATTTTAATAAAAATAATTGATTGCATGTTGGTGTTTCAGCAAAGTTTCCCCCTAAAAGACAAAAAAAAAGTTAGGCGTAACGCCGTAACGCACTTAAATAATGTAATAAATTTTGATAAAAAACAGAGATGTTTTAAAAATTAAAAGGGTATGTGCTGGTATAAAAGTTAAAAATTGCCGAAAAATGCAATACCCAATTTTAACACTTGACAAAGCGATTCGTTTTGTTATAGGAATCAAATGTTTTTATTCATCGCAGCCACGTACTCGCTAGTAATGTAAGCTTCTGCGTTCACATTCATCAGTTCTTAACAGATCATCGAAGAAACATTTGTTAGTTCTCGCCTCAAAGCAGGTTTCTTGCTTTTTAATCCAACAGGAAACAAAAAATTAAATTACTTGGAAACAGCTCTGAACATTTCGAACATCTTGTTTAAATATAATCTATTTTCTTGTTATTAACTTCTAGCCTGATGTAAACTACTAATTTATTTATAATTTGTAACATTTTCAAAATATTTTCATCAACTATAATAACAGGACACTTCACCTAGATAAGAAGTGGGCTCTATCATACTCCGAGAATTTTCCAATTTATCAATAAAAGTCCAACTTTTAGTTAACTAAGACTCTTCCATAATTCTTCTTATTATAGGCGAAGTATTAAAAACCCCTCAAATCCCATAAAAATTACCATTACATCAATACTTGTCGAAACAATGCCAATATTATGTAGCTATGCCCCAACTAAAAGCTTTTTTTGTGGAGAAGTAAAGTGTAGCAATTTTAAACCGCAGTCGACAGTTCTATAAGTTCGCCTAAAGAAAATAAACTGATGGATAATGATGTCGTTAAACTTTTTCAACTAGTATTTTAGGAAATCTCGTTTTTGTGAATTGCATGGCTATTATACAGAGTGTTCGTAATTATGTAACAACTTTTTAAGCTTTGCTATATACACTTTTAATGTATTTTTTCTGCGTCCGACCAAAAAATTACTTGTTACCGATTAATTTTTAGGCTGGAAACTACGTCTCTACTGGCCTAGGCCAGAAAGTAACTGGTTGCCATGATAATAACAACTCTTTACCAGCCTCGGCCGGTATTATCATTGTTTATCTTCCCTCTGTTCTTCACAAAAATCTCATCTCCTGTGTCTGTTTTCTTTGTTTTTGCTTCTGTGTCACTGCCCAAGCTTCCTAACTCTAAGTAAGAAATTATACCTACGCACACTGCATTAAATACTCGCGTCTTCGTTTCTTTTGAGATCTCCTTCCTACTCATAGAGCATTTAAGTACTTTTAATGCAATTATATTTTATAACCTATTTTTATTATGTAATAATAATCGAGGAATACTAGTGTAGGTTATTTAATCATATGTATATAATCATTGGACACTAACACAAAGACAAAGGATACAGACACAGAAAATGAGATTTTTCAGAAGAATAGAGGGATGTAGACTGAATGATCAAATCAGTAACGAAAAAATTCCGAAACCTAGGAGCAAAAGATACTAAGAAAAAGATTAAGACGAATCAATTAAAATGGCTTGGACATCTACTACGCATGCCAGAAAGTAGATGCGCGAAAATAGGATGGAAAATGAAGATGGAGGTAAAAAGAAATATAGAAAGAGCAAGAATAAAATGGGAAAAAGAAGTGAGGCAGAGACTAGAAGAAAAAGGCGTGAGCTGGAGAGATGATCCACAATTAGCAAATGATAGACAGCGATGGAAAAACATTATCAAGAACTAGGGAAACATACCTCGACATCGAAAGGTACTAGAGGACCTGAATAAGAAGAAGAAGAGGAAGTATATTATCAGTAGTAATATAACAAGTGCATTGAAAACTATCGATAATTTTTGGTAAATATGCCCGAACGCAAGTTGAGCTGAAAAAATTACGAGTGCACGAAGTGCACGAGTGATTTTTCTGCTTCAACTTGCATGAGTGAAGATTTGTTAAAAATTATAGATTATTTGCAATGCACGAGTTATATTTTGTCAGAAAATTTCCTTCACCTAACCTATCTGTCAACTTAAAATGTTGTTTAATTTAGATATATTAAAGTATACCTACTACTTACTGCGATTGTTATTATTAATAGATCATTTATAACTAATTTTTAATTCAAGAATTATATTTTAATAAAAATTAATGAGCCAAATAGTATTTAGGTACATACATAATCTGATATGTCAAATTTTACAAGTACTGTCAGAGTGGTGTGTCAGGGGTGTGGTTTAATCTATATTAACGTAACGTTATTGGTCGCCGACATCTGTCAAAAAATTATCAAGACCAAAATACCTTATTCCCTCTCCAAATTTATATTTTCCACCAATCAAAAACTCAGATTTCTTAGAAACGACCAATAAACGCATGAACATCTGTTAATTGCGAAAAGTAAATTATCAGTAAATGATTATGTTTATTGGCCGTTTAAAGGAAATCTGAGTTTGTTATTGGTCGAAAACGCAAATTTGACAGGAGGATCAACTCCTGGCAGAGGAATGTAAAATTATTACCGTGTAATATTGCTCCTATTGGTAGTCTCTAAAAAATTTAAGATTAGTGATTGGTTGAAAACGCAAATTTGACAGGTGAAGGGAATTTTCATTTAAAATACTTTGTATCGATGTTGTTGTTGTCTTTCATATGCTTTGTACAACTTCAAAAAAAGGTGTGCAATTCGACTTGTAAAAGAAAAAGTTTAAATTTCCTACTTAACTATGTTTTCCGATAGAATTGTTTTTATTAATGACGGAACGTGTAATACTTGTCATGGACCATGTGATGTAGATGGTTTTTAACGTAGTACTAAGCTGTATAATGAACTAAAAAGTCTACGCAGCCACACGTGTGTATTTTTTAATGTAATCATTCATTCAGATTAGCGAACCAGAAATCCGTGGCGCATCTTCCGGCTCTGGTTGTTCCACAGTCGTCCGCACACATTTAGAATATTCATAAATATTTGTACACATGTCCGGTAATAAAATATACGAAGACGTTGAGAATTATACACGATTTTCGAATCACGAATTGAAGATAAACATCCAGCGCCTTGTAAATTCCTCTCTTCGGAGGCGACAAAGTGTGAGCATATCGAACTGAGGTGCACGTCCCAGGAGCAAAAACTTAACTCAATTTAGATGCAGATGCAACCGCAAATAAGACGTCGCTAGTTCCAGCTCGTATCTATAACCTCGGTTTAATCCACAAGACATGAGCAGAGTCCAATAGCTCTGTCGGATATTGCTAACGTCTCCGGCATCTTCAAACTCCCGCACGTGTTGATGCGGTTACGTCATTTTTTTACTTCTAGGTGGATAACAGACCGCAGACTGTAGTATGCGTCATTATGTTATGAGAAACTCTATAGCGGCGTACGTTATTTATACTACGTAAGGAGATTTGTTCAATTTATATTCTAATTCATAAGTCATTGTACCGTAGATAACTTGGTATTACGTTCGTTTTTATTCGAAAATTACTCACTTATTTCTTCATCGTAACGATTCGTCGAAATATGTTAGGTTTAAAGCATATGAAAGATCAACAGGATTATAGTATTGTTGAGATATCCTTATAACAAATAAATTTTGACACAAAAACTTGTGTAGATATATGTATATACCGGGTGGTCCAAAACCATGAACAATCTTCTTCACATCCTCTGTGGCTTAAACATCAGTCAAAACCTAAAATTGCAAAAATTGTGTTATTTACACAAACCATTGCCCTTAAAATTATACAAGCTGAATGTGAATGTTTTAAATTTTGTGATAGTCTTGTTGTCACAGTTTTTAAAGATCAAAGTGATTGTTCCACAGGTAAACCTAAAGCCTAGTCCAGATTGTAAACAAATGTTTCGGAACAGTGTTCATGAACAATGTTCCCGATGTTTCGGAACAGCTCAACTTTGTTTCTAGCTTGTTTCGGAACTGTTTCACAAATGTTGCGAAACAAAAAAAGCGCCCTGTTCCTTGTTTCCCGTTGATATGGGAAACATTGGAACATTGAACAAGTCCGTTGTCAAACACGGTTCAGTCAAACAGAGTTTTGGTTAGAGTTATTCTTGGTTATATATTTATTACAATGTGGAATCAAAAAAAAACTTTACAACTGATGGAAAAAGTGCATAGCACATCTTGTTTGTGGGATGTCACATGTGGTGAATACAAAAATAGGAATATAAAGAGGAATGCTTTTGGAAATATTGCGCAATCATGTGATGTAACAGTTGCTGAAGTTGAAAAGAAAGTGCACATGCTAAAATCCCAATTTCGACTGGAACACAAAAAACTGCAAAGCACTAAGAAAAGTGGTTCTTCACTATTCTTCATTGATTGCCATAACTGGTGCCTTACATTAGTGCTTTCCGTATCCACCACCTTCTTCTTTTCTTTACTCCTTCGGCCGTTAAGGAAAATATATACAAATTCCTGCAATAGTTTCACTGGACATGATAATCACTTGAGAAACTGGCTTTAGTCTGGACGCGGAACAACGTATACAGATTGTTCCGAAACAATGTTTCGCAACTGTTTAGGCACAGTGTTCAATATTGTTCCGAAACATTTGTTTACAATCTGGACTAGGCTTTACACATGAATAAAAGCATGATCTACAGTGGTTATTAAGAGTGGGTTCAAAAAGTTGTCTGGATACACAAACTTTAATGAAAAGGAAAAGTTGTACTGTTTATCCAACTGCATTACCGTTTTGGTTAGTTTTTTTTTTGTGATAGAGCCATAAAATACATTAAATATGTAACCAAGTGCCTAAATGAAAATAAAATATTTGCATAGTTCTGTTATACACGGTGTTTCTTGGTGAAACACAGCCTTGATCAGATTCCAGCGACAACATATCGTGACCATCCCTGGTCAGCAAGGGGAACAATTTGTCTAACTTAAAACTTCTCTGTAGCTCTTACCGTTTACGAGATCCCAATAGTGGCCCTTCTATGTGGACAACCCTGTAAATCTAAGCTTCATTTATAAAAGCCTAACCCCTACTTTGACTTAACTTTTAAAGGATATTGCTAAAAGTTAAAATATTTTGCTGAATCATTCAAACACCGTAGTAGGTTTAATTCTCCAGTTCTCCATAAAATTTCGGTTGTCTTTAGCACGATCTTGCTTTATTCTCATGTAAAAGATCGTCACTGCGAGAATCCGTGTGTTACCATTAATTCTTTAGCCGACCTCTGGTATTTTCTTTCCATGCGTTATGTTGGGAACGTCGTCCTTAATCGTTATTTCGCCTTCACTGAAATGAAATTCTCGTAGAAATGCGGAATTGTAATAATTCGATATACGTGCTTAACAAACTTTGAATTGTTTTTAGTGAAAAGTCGCGTGATGGGAGGTAAAGAGTCGACATGTTAATGAATTTAAGCTCTTTCGCATTTCGGAATTACATATTTAAAACGGTAATTTAATATCCAACCAAAGTTCGTTGCGAACAATATATTTTCATACTCGCTAATATGTTTTAATCATTAACTCGAGAGGGAAACAATGTTTCTGATGTTTCGCAGAACGTTTTATCTTGTCAGGTTTCGTCTCCTTTGGAATTTGATGGAATTGTTGACAGTCGTGTGAGTTTAAATCGCACAAAATTCCTGATGTGAGGTTGTATTCACATTTATTTGCAAGTATGATTATCGTTTAGCGTTGAAGCGAGACGAATTGTGAGCTGTATTTTCTGACATCTTGTTACCCAAAATGTTGACTTTACAAAATTGTTCAGTAATAACTGAAAATTTCGTGTCGTAAATTCACACAAGCGGAAAGTTTCGAACTTGATCTTTAATATTTGTTGCTACAAATTCTGTTTTAAGTTTTGGAATTATTTTTTTTTACCAGCATTTTGTTGATAAATGTAGTACAGTGTAGGCAATAAATTATGTGAATGAGTATATTTATACTCGGTGTTATCTAGTAATTCATTTTCTACACCTATATTTACCAGCGATATTAATAAATTATGTTCACGAGAGTATCAATGAAGCATGAAATATAGTTCGTCTTTTAAAAACATTAATTGTTAGTTTCATATTCTTGTGATATATTAAGCCTTCGTCAATCGCAATGTATCTGTTCGAAACGTTGCGTTGAATTTTTTTAGTATCTTATCCGATTCGTATCAAAACTTAAACGTCCAGCTAATCTCTCTCTATACCTTGACTCCCCTGCCAAAATTCGACTGTTATAGCTCGCGCATCTCTTGCTGTAAATTACATTTGGGTTCATAGAAATGTGCGCATCGCAAGTGTAAACACCTTAAGAATCCAGTACCAAATGGGATTGGAAGAGCGATGCATACCTACCAGAGCTCACGTTAGTTATGAATATATATTCCCAAAAACATCCGTAAGAGTAAGGACCATGCATGTAAAATACTTTTAACGAAGTATGTATAGTTAAGATGACTTCACTGTTTAATAAGCATTTATCAGTTTTTAAAAGAAGAAGAGTTTCATGTGTAAGTTAACTTTTGCCACACTGCCTCTGCCGACGACTTTTGGTTGGGTTTACGAAGAAGAAACAAGCGCTTATCTTATAGCTTTAAAACGTTTAAGACTGTTACATACGACAACAAAAGGCGCTGACGTATAATTCGTCTACTTTAACAATTTTATATCCTTAACGTGTTCCTCAAAGTAATTTGTTTGATTTAGAAACACAAATTAACTTTATGTCTCCATTGAAAAAGGTACAATACACATGAAAATTGAAGTGTTTCACAGATCATAACAAACAATACTATACATATCCTTAAACACGTGATTGGATTACTGAAGCATTAGGAATGTTGAAGACGTTCTTCCTATAAATGTAAATTATCTATACATAATTCATATAACGTCCTTTTTAAACTATCCGAGATTAAAGATTAAATGATAGATGTTCTAGAACCTTGAGCAGTAAACTTAGAGTACGTTACCTAATAAATACTGGTTAAGGTTAGGTGACACTATTGGGGTAAATAGTTTTACGAGTATGGATTTTTTTTTGTTTTTATCCCTTAGATTGTTCACAATATGTCCTGAATGGTCAATAAGTAAACCTTATATTTAAATAACATGCCAGCAATCGCCCAATGGGCTCATGCCCTTAACACCACCGTCCCTATACGAACTTATTTAGATTCGTTCTATTTTAATTTATTATTTAAGCCTAGTTTTTAAGAAGAATAAAATGGGAACAACAAGTGATGCAGAGACTAAAAGAAAAACGAGTCAGCTGGGGAGATGTGCCACAATTAGCTAACGATAGATAGGAGTGGAGAAACTTAATACGCAAATAAAAAACTATATCTTAACACTACAAGGTACAAGAGGAATCGATTAAGAAGAAGAAAATAAAACCAAGAAAAAAAAAAGTTATGCAGGTTTTAGATGATGTCGTCAGAACGCATTACCTATACAGGGTGTCCCAGATTACATTTCCAGCATGGGGATCTCGCTTATTATAAGAGATACAGGTTTGTTTAAATTAGATGAATTATTCCTTAGTATGAGAGGAGCCACAATCAATTTTTTAAAGTACAAAATTCCTCGTACTTCAGATGTTATAGCAAAAATTATAAAAATATCGGATTTCTTTTTTCTCTCGTAATTTTTTTGTCTTAATCGTTAGAACAATTTTATTTGTACTTTCTGAAGGTACTTTTTAATGGTGAATGTAACTGTCATTTTAGATTATTTTTAACACCTACCATTTTCGAGATATTACCCCTAATTTCATTTTTTCTTATAGGCCGCAAAGTTGGCTATGAAATAATTAAATGTGTTTTATTTTTCTCGTTTAAATGAGATATTACTTGCTATACCTATTATTATAAATAAGTCACAAAATCAAGAAAAATCGTATTTTACCCACACTTATCAAGTTATCTATGAAAATAAAAACAAAAAACAACTAAATAAATGTCAAATGACAGTTACCGTTTGTCTGCGGTATCATTTATTAGAATTTCTCATTATTGTTGTGTAATTCAACAGTCCTTGTAGTAATTGTTATAATGATGGCTACATTTAAAAATAGCGAAAAATTTGACATGTTGAGATGCTACATTCTATACCATAAAAACTGTGTAGAAGCTGAGCGAATATACTTAGAGCTATAGGTATCCCGAGAAAAGGCAACGAAGGGTGTGTACTTACAGAAATTTGGAAATAAATTTAAAAGAATATGGTTCCTTCGAGAAACCAACCAAAAATCCAAAACAAATCAATGAAGAATTAGAATTATCTATTTTACACAGTTTCTATTGCAAAGAATGTAGCATTTCAACATTTAAAATTTTTAATTAGTTGTAAATGTGCCCACAATTATATGAGAAAAATTGCTACAAAGATTATTCAATTACACAACAATACTATAAAATTCTAATAAATGATACCGCAGTCAAATAGTCATTTGACATTTAATTAGTTGTTTTTTGTTTTTATTTTCAGAGATAGCTTGACAAATGATGGGTAAAATACGATTTTTCTTGATTTTGTGACTTATTTATAATAATAGGTATAGCAAGTAATATCTCATTTAAACGAGAAAAATAAAACACATTTAATTATTCCATAGCCAACTTTGCGGCCCATAAGAAAAAAATGAAATGAGGGGTAATATCTCGAAAAGGGTAGGTGTTAAAAAAAATCTAAAATAATAGTTACATTCTCCATTAAAAAGTACCTTCAGAAAGTACAAATAAAATTGTTCTAACGATTAAGACAAAAAAGTTATGAGAGAAAAAAGAAATTCGACATTTTCATATTTTTTGCTATAACATCTGAAGTACGAGGAATTTTGTACTTTTAAAAATTGATTGTGGTTCCTCCCATCCTAAGGAAAAATTTATCTAATTTAAACAAACCTGTATCTCTTATAATAAGCGAGATCCCCATGCTGGAAATGTAATCTGGGACACCCTGTATACTAACACTTGAGACAATATTTAACACAAAACAAATAAAAAGTACATAGTGTTATTGCTGATACATACAAATCCAATTTTTAAAAGGTTTAACTTGCTCGCCAAAATTAATTTTAAAAAATATAGCAGTACATTTCTGAGTTTTATTTTTTAAAACAAGTGTAAAGAGGCCACACGGGTTTTATTTAGGTTACGCATTGTTGTTTTAGTTCTGTTATCTTTGCAAACATCAAGTAAAACAAACGAAAAACGCAACAAAGAAAATGCGTTGGCCCCATTCGTCATCCTTACGTCTTTAAGCCGTACCTGTTACCATGTAAGGTGTAAAGTTAGGTGCCGTCAATTACAATGTATCGTACAGATCCGTCTAAAATGTAATAAAATGCAACGAAGACCTTCACATTTCTCAATAGCTTTCCGTTTGGTGCGATGATTACGTAAAAACTATTGATCTATTGCATCCGCGGTATTGATACTGTGTGAAAATATTCAAAGAGCAAACGATATGAACCGTTGGTTACATTTAAGGTACAAGTACTCACTCCAGCTTCGTTAAATATTTATTAATCTGTTGCCCTTCGTATCACTTGATGATGCATTAGCAATTCTGCTTGAAATAGTGTAAAGATAGGAGATTATCACAGTTTTGCTCCAAATAGCCCGGAATGTTCGCTATCTGGCTATCCCCATCTTTTTATGAAACCTGTCACTAACTAAACCAGGCACTAGTTGACACTACTATGTCTCTCTTGACATCCACAACAAATCCTTTAACTTTTTAAAACGCTGCTTACGACTAGCAACAATTTTTGATAAATTTTGAGATACATCATCCCTGCAGCTCACTCAAAAAAATTACAAATAATCTGTCAAACGAACTAAATGCGAATTTTGTGTTGTGTACTTTTTGCCTGCATGTTGAAAGCACGTGACAGATTAGGTAAACGTTGCACGCTTTATTCTCGCATTAGCCGAGGCAAAAACTAATAATGCAGGAATTATCTCGTGCATACAGTCAGCTCTATTCCCGCTTTGCCATTACACCGCTAAGATTAATTGTTAACTGAGATTGTAGTTTCTGCTAACTGCAGTTAGCCAAGCGGTTAAGCTTCCGTAATAATTCTGTCTATTCATTCTTGTGATAAACATTTGAGATGATACGAATATCACATGTATGTATATTAATGAGTGTAGTAATATATTGATGTCATATCTCGAAGGATGAGTTTATCAGTGGAGTGATATAATGCAATTATCTTACGAACTCGTGGTTCGTGTTACACTATTTAATTTAGTTATTTGTTGTTTCATAAATACACTGTAACGATCAATAAATATCGTTCTTTAAGTTTACGGATACTGAGATCGGCGTTTTACGATTCTAGCATTCCTAAACGCAAGGTTAAATACGCAATTACTTCCTTTCATTTCGAACTTAATGTATTACATACAAATCGATTACTGACATACGGTTACATTTTACAATTCATCTTGATTTCATCAACTATCAAGTGGTACGAAATGTTTTGGTAACTTAATCTGGCCTGTTATTTGCAGCTTCGTAATTAATTAGTTAACCACATTGGTTTTATGTTTTGGATTTGCGTTTCTGAGCAAAGACTAATCGCTTAAACCAAGTTTGACCGCAATTCAAGAAAGAAAATGTTCCTTCCGGTGGCTTCAAGGGGTGGTGCGCAAACTATTTTCATTTTCGACCCCCCACTTTGTGTAAAATTTTATCGCGACCCTGGAGACAGTAGAAAATATTTTTTCACCTACATATTGTATTTTGCATTAAAGTAATAAATAAATGCAAAACGTTTCGATTATCATACTCTACGCATCAGGTCTAAATTCGGTTTTGTTTCAGCCTTAAGCCTAACTGCAAATTTTTGACTGAAATGGGTACGTTATGAACATGTAGCATATTACACTATAATAGTTTATGTTAGTGAAATAGTCACTATCTCGTTTACAGTTGTCTGGCGCATTGTTACTCTAACTGCGGTTAACCAGGGCTCTATATACGCTTAGGCAAATGAAACGAGTGTTTATATAATTTGGAATTCGAGGGGTTTACCCTGTGATTCCACGACCTTGTCATGAATTTTAGCATAGCATCATGTTTAACCAACTATTATTTAGTACTGTCTTCCTATATGTCACAAAGATGATTGTTTGTTAATATTTATAAATTATCTTTGATGAACTAGGTAATAAGAAGTTATTAGACGAGTTAAGAATCAATTTTTTTTTAATAGCAAACGCACACAAACAAACAATTTCATTTAACTTTGGGTCTCAGAGTTAAGTTTATAGAAGAAACTATAAAAAGTGTTTTAGTAAGCTTTAGTACTTAATTGATAACAAAACTGTGACAGTTCAAATTATAAAATAAAAACACAATTAAAGTGTATACTAATAGTAAAAGACTAAAAATGCACCCTAATTGATTAACCAAAAGATTATTAACAGAACCAAATACGCGTAGACTTAAAAGGTTTAAACCACCTGCTTGGTCTTCCTCTAATTCTTTTTTCTTCCATCTTCATGTTTCATTCTTTTTTCCCGTATCTATTTTCTGGCATGAGTAGTAGTTGTCCAAGCCATCTTAGACTACATAATTTTTGCTGTATTTAAGGCGTCGATGATGTTAGTAAACCAGAAAAACTATTATTATATATTGATTCGTCTCCATCTTTTTCTTAATATCTGTTACTCCTAGCTTTTTCGAAGTTTTCCCTTGTTCACCTTGTGAAAAAAGTTATTAAAAATGGAAAAAAATAAGTTTCCCAAATCGTTCTTAAAATAACAAAAAATTCATTTGTTAAAAACTTTAAGTTTTGTTTATCGCAATCCCCATTATAACTCTTTTTAATTCTTCTGTAAACCAACCCAAAAACGTTGTTTGGCTATTTCAATCGATAGCAAATAATTTAATCGCAGTTAAGAGTTATTAGTTTAACTGTCAGTTTGAAGACGGTTAAACCGACAATTATAGGTTACCATTCCGCAGTTAATTTTAACAAGTATATTCTCAAGAGCAATTGACTTGTCTCTTTGTAGCAAACAGTATTACTATTTCTGTTACAAATGAGTCGTGTATCAATACAAAATCGAAACTTAGTTTGTTCACTACAGATATAAAATAACCTTTGTTAACATTTAAATAATTAACCACTTTTGAACACAGCAAAAATTCCAATTGGCTAGAAAATAATGTACACATGAAGGTCATCAAACTAAACTATAAGGCACGAGTTTACGTCACACAATGCATATTAAGGTGTATTGATTTAGGCGCCAACAAACAATTTGCAAATTAATCATTACAAACTTGACATCGAGGACATTATACGAAGCATATAATTATAGCAAATCTGAAAGCAAGAAACACACAAAGAGAACAATAACCACTTTGGCGGTATCTCCAAAAATAACAACTTTGGGCATAACATAAATATTGTGACATCGTTTGAGATGTGTCAATATCATTCAGTGTTGTTTCTATTGTGTCAAAGTAGGCTACGGTTTATTTTACTTTATGTTATAACTGAAATACAAAAGCAGACTCGAGGCAACCGAATAATACAATATTCATGCATTATAATGAAGCTGGAAAACGATAAAATGAAAAAGTGTATTTCTATTAACACAAAACGTAAAGGAAATTCTTCAGTGTCAAATACAAACATTTTAAACTAGTATGCAGACACCTGCTATGATATGATGAATAAGACATTATATTTTTGGTGCATCGACAGTTTTTACGTTTATTAATTACTTAACAATTAGTTTAATTTGCAAAAGACTGTTTGGAAATCATGAAAATTGTAATCAATTAAAGTGTTGAATAGATTTCTTTGGAAATAAAGTATAGTAAATAATAAAATAACTGTTTTCCCTATGGTGTATACACGGTGTGTGTCTCAGAAATGATGTAACAATGAATGTGTAGTGAACACAAAAATTGAGTTTACTATATTTAAATATCTGTTAGACTTTAAAAAATTAAGATTACTTTTAATTTTTCTAAATCCAGTGAGCATTGATGCGGGTAAACAATAAACGTTTCTTAAGGAAAAGTTTTCTTTTTTTAACAGATGAGAAAAATTTTACTGTTCTTATAAGCTTATAACAATTAGGAAATAATAATTTAAAAAATCTTAACTACAAAATATATTTGATATATTTGTTCGATTCTCAATGCCCAACTCTTTTGCAAGCAAAGCCAAGCAAAGATAATCCACCAAATAAGAATTTGATATCCAAATATATTTTGGAATTACACTGTATATTAAGCGACGTATATTTTTCTTAAAAATTTTGGAATCACTCGCACAAATAAATTATTTGATATTCATTGACTTGTGGACATTTGGCGACTTTTTTTATTCATTGTCAAGATTGTTAAGTTTATACAGAACTTAACAGCTAATCAATATGATTTTAGGTATTTAAATGTTACGTTAAGACACTTAAATAAAATAAAAACAATGGAACATTCAAAGATGCTGTACTCGTGTTTTATCGATCTGTCTAAAGCCTTCGATAGAGTGGCATGGGAAAAGATCCGGAAGATACTGAAACAAAATGGAGCGGGAGAAGGATTGTTAAACGCCATCAAGAGTTTATATAAGAGTGGTAGAAATTATGTGCGAACCCATAACAGCAGTTCCCAGGAATTTATAACAACAGTGGAAGTAAGACAAGGAGGCACATTAAGTCCACTGCTCTTTATAATTCTTATGGATAAAGTACTCGTAGTTAGAGAATGTAAGCAAAACACAAAGAAAGCCTACCATGTCTGGCCCATTTCGATAACAACTTGCCGAAGAAGTCCTCTATCTTGAATTGCATCTTTGTTCAAATGAAGCTGACATGGATCGAGTCCTATACTTTTGTGGCTCAAATTTTTGAAAATTAGAGATTCCGATTTGAACTTCCAGCGCAGATGCGCTTCTATGCTTTAGTGAAGGGCGTCCGGTATATTGCAGAAAAATCATTCCACAAGTCAGACTTCTAGAACGCTTATTCTTATTGGCCACAGCAGGAGTTCCTGCGTGTCGTCGTATCTTAGCACATTAATCGTCTAGTTTTTTTTTTTTTTTTGAAAGGCGTAACCGTATTCACGTTGTCGCTACAAACGCAGATTTTTCTTCGACCGATAAAAACCTCAGTTGGATAATTTTTTCCCATTTTCAAGTAATGTATGGTAACTCTGCGAAAGGAAGGTATGTTGGATACTATTCAGTTGCTGAACAAAATCGCCTGCTAATAAATTAACTCATTGCATGAGTACACATAATTACCAATATTTATTTTGATGCCACTTTAAAATACGTCTATTTACATATCGGTTTCCAACTTTTCAATTATGATTACCTACTTAAAGTATAATCAAAGCAGCATAACACAGCGATTCTAAAAGCATTGCGCCTGTGTATCTCAACGAATTGTTTCTAACTTCAAAGTACAGGAAGTGAGTTTGTATTCATGATTAAGAAGTTATTAGGGGGTTTTTCATTGCCAAAGTACTTACGGCACGTGTTTTGTTTTAAGTATTGTCACGAGATTGTATAAATTATTACGTTACGATCCATTATTTTCGCTAAAATTTAATTATTCACGATATCTTTGTAACTTCGCGTGATGGAAAATGGAACTTGTAATGTCCTCGCTATAAAATTGTTGCAGTTAATGTATAAGTGTAAAATTGCTGCCTTCGTGTCGTTGAAGGATAATTTTCGCTAGTTTTTTACGCGTTTATGTAGATGAAAAATGTTGATACGTCTTAATTTTCATAAATCATGTACCGCATTCAACGAAACAATGTGTTCTTTAAAAATATTCTACTAATTACATAAATCTGATTGTGGTGAAAACTGTAGGTGCGTTTTGCTTTACTTTAATATTCATGGAGAGTTTGCATGTGATTCTACATCGGTATTTAAATCTTAATCGGGCTGTTTCTCCACCTTGCAGGTTAATGCAAAACCTACTTCACAAAAAACAGCATGTTTCCTTTTGCGTTTTAATTTTTTAGAGTGGTTTATGTTTTTTTCGATTACTTTGACAGACTATTCGTGGGTATTTTTATCTATTACTTATGTATGGAAAAATTTATTGGTTGAAATCGGGCACGTTCCAAATAAAGCTTTTTTTCCCTTCCTGTTTCAACTTCTGTATAGGCTCTGAGCCTCCTCTTTCAAATTTTAGGTGATTATCTCTATTTTCTCGTCGGTCGCCCCTGGGATCTTCTATCGGCGACTTATCTCTGACCTGACGTGCTAGACTGGTTTCCTTCGTTCTCGAGATATGTGTTCTACACCTGTCTTGTTGTTATCCATTTATTTATAAGGTGTAGCTGACACTGGTTGCTGTATCTCCTTTTTTATGCGTTTTATTATTTTTTGGCCAACCACTTTCCTAAATGTCTATCTCTTTCACTCCCATTCTTTATCTTGCCAATTGTGTATCTCCTCAAGTTTCTGTTGCAAAGGTTAATATACTCCGTACTCTACTTTCAACCTCAGTATTATACTTTTTTACGTAACAAGACCGAAAGTGGTACTTTACTGGACGAGTAAGCAGTTTTGGGACGAGCCGTAGACGAATCCTGAAAGCATACTTTACGGGTATGTTACGTACAATTTTTTTCTGCGTCCGCCACTGACACCAAAATCATTACCGTAACCATTCATTATTAAACAATAATGTATCAAACTACAGGCGAAACTCGCTTGGTGATATAACGACGCTTGTTTGACATCGTAAATCAACAAAACAACTCATCACCATGGCAACCAGCTACTTTCCGGCCTAGGCCGATAAAGAGTGGTTGTTACCATGACAACCAGTTACTTTCTGGCCTAGGCCAGTAAACTAGTATTTTCCATCCTAAAAATTGATCGGAAACGACTGATTTTCGGGACGGACGCAAAAAAATGTGTTTATTATACCATGTAATGCTATTCAGTGCTTCTGATACTTTGGATTCTTTCATTGCTTGGAATTGTTGACCTGGTCTGTAGGTATCCCCCATCCAAAACAGATTTATTCTGAAATGGTGAACACTTGCCCGATTAGGTCTTGCTCAACTTCCAGTTTGCACCTTCCGGGTTCTTTGCTAATCGTCCCGCGTTTGATCTTCTTCGTTGATATTTTAATATTGTGTTTTTTGCAGGTTCGCCTTGCCTCTGTCAAAAAACGCATCTAGATCGAGTTTTCACATCACATAAGTACTATAAGCTTAATCCCTAACTTAGTCTCGTTGACGTCACCTCTCATCACAGTATTTGAAGTTGAACAATCTTTAATTTTAAGTTACTTGCTTTTTTAAGATCCTTACGTATTAAAGGACAACTCTCTGTCTCATAAGAAAAATATTAAACGGCAACCCAAAAATTGGTTTTAATTCAGTTGATCTTAAAGTACCTGCGGCAGTTGCTTGGATTAACTTCTGGTACGTAGCGTTTGCTTCCTGGAAGCTAACCAAACTATTTATTTTAATGCAGTTATTGTGTTCTTCAGCCTCTATTGTATATTAACGTAATCCTAGGGTAAAATTTTCAAATTCTTTAAATCTACGGAAAAAAATTGTACGCCAAATGATTGAAAGTGTTTGAAACGTTTGTGATTGTAAAAAATCTTTACTGATTTTAAAAACGAATTACAACATTTTTAAAGGCTAGAATCTTTGACTTGCTTTTCGTCACAGAACATTACCTAAAGTACATACACTTATCTTTACAGCTTTTAAGGCGGCCATAACTTGCTAAATCAGCTTTGATAGTATAGTAAATATTATCACAGCCACATAAAATTGTGTGTACCTTCATCTATTTTACGTAAAGTTATTGTCTAAAGCCAAAGCATTTCAGTGCCCTTATTTTACATCTTCCAATTTGTTTGAATAAGCTAAGTGGGTTACACAATTAGTAGTTTATGAACCAGTTGTTAGTCCAGGAGAAAATCACGACCTTGTTTTTGTAATATCGTTAAATATTGCTATTAACCCTTAAGAGTACGGAGCGGGGTACTTTGGGTCTCACAAATGTGTTTTTATCTAGTAACTTCGTAATATATATTTTTTTTTTTGAGTCACTAAAGCAAAAAAAAACGTGTACAAAATAGAAGCTGTAGTCTGTAATTTATTCTATTATTTAACTGGAGAGAGTAACATGATCCAAACGCAATGGGCAAATATCCATTGGTGGTAACGAAAATAAAGCATTCACGATACGCTGGTATAAATCAAAATAAACAAAAAAATTTTGCTTAACAATTTATAGCTGTAATTTGTATTGCAAAACCTACTGAACAAGACCAAAAAAAATTGATAAATTTGTATATTTTAATATAATTTCGGATAATTGCATTTACATGGTCTTGATTTGTATTATGGAAACATAAAACAAACGTCCTGTAAAGTATGAATTAACTTTTAGTTGTAAACTGCCAATAATATAAGCTGCAATAGAAAGTTAAGAATGGTATAAAAAAAAAGCTCCGTATATAGATTCAAGAAAGCGAACAACGCACTTACTGGTTTTTGCTCCGTTTCGCATATTCGTTGCACTTTTTATACGACTATACCAAACAGAATGGCACCCTTATTTTTATGTTACGTTATTTTAAAAATTTTATCGCCGTTAAACGGCGCAGTAAACTGATCTGTCGAAAATCATTTGTTTGTTCAAAATTTTTAAAGAATTAAGTTTCCCAAGATAAATAACCTGCCTTGAAATAATGCCACCGGTTTAATAAAACCAATTGGAGAAAGAATGCAGCCAAGTAGAATGCATCTTTTATCTCTTTCAAAATTGCACAGCTTAGATGTCAAGGTTATGAGAAATCAAGTTGTTCGTTGCGATTGCTGCCAACCCCAACAGATGACCTTAAATATTAAAGGGGAGCAAGCAGTTCCTATCAATATCTGTCGTTTATTAGTTACGAAAAACCGGTAGCACGTAGAAAGTTATGATGTTGACAAGCTTTTAAATCATCAACTGTTAAAGATTTAGGTATAATTAATTACAAACTCAGGTTACATATCAACTAATATTTATTTAAAGTTGCTGGTGTGGCAGGTATAGCAGATAAATTAATGAATAATGTGTCATTTGCAATTAACTAATACATTCTTTTGATTTATAAGTTAATAAATACGTAATACTAGGGAATAACTTTGTATTGTGTCGAATTGCATTGTTTAATTTTACAGAAAATGTTCTTCACCTGTTAAATTTGCGTTTTCAACCAATCACTAATCTTAAATCTTCTAGGGACTACCAATGGGAGCATTATTACACGGTAATAATTTTACATTCCCCTGTCAGATGTTGATCCTCCTGTAAAATTTTTCGGACAATTAAAAACTCAGATTTCCTAGAAACGACCAATAAACATAATCATACACTGATAATATCCTTTTCGCAATTAACAGATTTTCATGCGTTTATTGGTCGTTTCTAAGAAATCTGAGTTAGTGATTGGTCGAAAATATAAATTTGGAGAGGGAATTAAATATTTTAGTCTTGATAATTTTTTGACGAATTTCGGCGACCAGTAGCGTTTCTTTAATATAGATTAAACCACGCCCCTGACGCAGCACTCTGACAGTACCTAGTTGTAAAATTTGACATAACGTACATTTAATTTGACAGGTAGGTTAGGTGAAGGACATTTTCTGACAAAATATAACTCGTGCATTGCAAATAATCTATAATTTTTGACAAATATTCACTCATGCAAGTTGAAGCAGAAAACATCACGAGTGCACGAAGTGCACGAGTGATTTTTTCAGCTCAACTTGCATTCGGGCATATTTACCAAAAATTATCGATAATTTTCAATGCACTTGTTATATTACTTGCAAATAGTTCCTAATTTTTGACAAATCTTCACTCATGCAAGTTGAACATTCGTTCAGCTGGTACACTGGTTGCTTGTATACATAAAAAGTCTCGAGCCATTCTGGCGAGGTTTGGATATAAAACTTAATGACTTTCCCACCAAACCAACACGTCTGCATCTTCATTTGTTTGTGGCATTGCTATATAGTCATCGATTTTCGTTCTCCAGTTGTTAATTGTAGCTATCGACTTATTAAATAGGGCAGTTAAATTAAATGAACCCATTTCGTCAGAATCGGAATCATCTGGCCCAGAATTAGCTGATAATTGATTTTGGTTTGGTGAATTACTCTTCAGCAAAAGTTTTTATAGACTTCCTCAAATTTTTGTATTTCTTCTATTTGCAATTGTCGGCCCTAGAACGTTAGTGAGGGTCCGTGATTTAGAAATTCCTTTGGTGGAAAATGATTTTGTATATTCCTGAATGTGATGTCGTTTTAGACCAGTTGTATTGCTTCATTTTTATTTTTGAATGACATAATGTACAGATTCCAATTTTATCATTCTATGAGTTACCTTGACTAGTGCTCTTTGAATGTCGAAACGTTTCTTAAAATCCGCAGCCGTTTTGGAGTCACTTGATGTCGATGAAAGGTGCCCTGAGACAAATGAGCTTTACTTAAACTCTTATCTGCTCTAAAACGCTTATTTTTTTGTTTGATATTGCAATTTTTTTCTGTAGGCGTTTGCCCTGTTGATGAATTGTTCGATGTATCATCACTTCCACAATTCTTATAATCTGCATCTTTCACCGAATCATCATCGTCTTCTACTACACTAGTATCGGTTCCAGCATAAGAACTTTTTGCGGTTAATTTTGTACTGCGTTTCATATTTAAAAACTAATATTTTACGAATATAGGCTAATGTTTTATAATCGGCAATAACTAACACCACAAGATATTGATAAATTTTTAAACACTTTATGACACACGGTTTTAGCTGATAACCCTTCAATTGCAAAGAAATAAATGTAACAGTAGCATCTAATATCATGCGTTCACATCATTTGCTTACATAGGGCAAACACTGATCTTGAAACCACAGTGTTCTTTCTGTATATCAAGGACACTCAGTTGAACTTTGCAAGTGTATCAATTCGGTTTGATCGTTACTTAAATTTCGAGAATCGAGATGATTCTCGAGTTGGAGATCGAGAAAGCACGTTCGAGAATCAACTTAAGAGAATTTTCGAGATCGAGAATGGATAAATCTCGCCTCGTCTCGTGGCAACGCCAATGGCCATGGTTTAAGTTTTGTCTTTGCTTATTTTCTTCTTAGCATAAAACTTCCTAAACTCCGTCGATATATTCATGAAGCATCCTATATGTTGAAAATTACAATATCATTATCGTATTGCGATTTGCACTTTTTGTTTTAATATTAAAACCACAATGTCCCAAGTTTTATCAAATATGTACATGTAAATGGCTTCGGAAAAAATCGTTACACTTAAATAAACGGATATTTTAACGCGACCTCTTTGCAAGTGTATAATAAAGCCAGATAAATTATTCATAACCATCACTTATTGTCGTGTTTTGCATAATTCTAAACAATACGTAGTTGACAAGTTATGTTTTAAATCTCGTTTTGAATTAATAGTTCTTGAACTTTACCAACAGATCACGACGAACCCTAGGTGCAGTTAGGAAATACGTCGCTTCAGAGGATTTCTCGCTTGTGTATGCATATCTGTGTTGAGTTGTATAATTTTCTGGAGACAAACTGGTAACTTAAATGCGGATTCAGGTATTCCTCTGAATTGTGTATGTTCTGAGCTGAATGCCTTCGGCATACGAATTCGTGTGGTGGGTTAAAAATGGTGCTGTTATTATTCACGTCAAATAAAAAATTCCTCTCACATTTCAAGCTGATAACACAATAAGCAACGTGTTTTGGTCGTTACAATGATTTTTTATTGCTACACACGGCATAAAGGCGGTTTCTTTCCCCAAAACTCAGTCAGACTATAAAGAAATCTTAAGTTAAACGTGATCCCCATCTCGCGTAACGTATTCATATATCCGGCCGCCTGAGGCGCTGGTAGATTTCCCCAGATGATGGTGTATTTTACTTTCAAAAAACAGCACAACCTGGAGAGGGCCTCTTCCTTGCAGTTCAATTTGCATCACACCTTTACCTTGGCGGAACGCGCTAGCGTTGGCGCTGAACCCAGCTTGAACTAGGCCAGCCGTTGGCCACTTTAATCGACCGAAGTTTTTATTATCATAGACAATATAAAAATTCCCGACGCTTATAAAATACAGCTCGCATTTATCAACGAACCAGGCAGTTCTAGCTATGGGGTATTATGCGCTACGCGTCGGTTTGTTATTGTTCTGTTTCGTATGTATTTATACAAGAACTCCGCTGGATCGGTTTTTAGTCGCTCTGAGAACTACTTGCTAAGAGATATATGAACTGTTTTTCTACACGAGTCCTGAGAACGCTTCGGAAATTTATTTTGTGTGCGGTCGTTGTTTATTTTTTATTTCTGGTATTTTTCAAAGCTTAGCGCGCACATAGAATACATTATGCGACCGAGTAAATTGTGTGTTACAAATGCTGATTAGATGCGCTTAATGCTACACGTTCTGGGTTGTGATAAACAGGATATTTGGTGGAAGATTTTCTCTAAGCCACCCGGAAAAATCGTCTTTGTAAACTGTGTTAAGTTAAGTGAAATTATTTTAAACGGTTTCGGACAAAAACGCGAAAAAAGTTACAGATCCCTGCAAAAGCCGCAGTTCGTTCGGAAAAAAAGATACATCGGTTTACAAAAGAAAATCATAACATTGTTATTTTTTTGTCAAGGATTTTTATATTTAGGCTTAAATGTAGCCAAGAGATGGGCACATCTGATGACTTGTAAAAAGTTTATTTTTGTGCGATCGTACTAGAAACAGTTGTTTGACGGACGCGTTAGCAACCATTACGTACTGCATTTCCGACCCTATCCTTAGCAACGGTCTAAAAAGTTTTTTCGGCCGCTACAGCGTACGAAAAAGATAATTTGCATTAAGCAGAACGAAAAGCGCATGTGCGTGTCTGAATATAAGTTCTCGGAGATTATGGCTTCCCCGCTAAGGGTAGTGGCGTAGAGGTCTTTAGGTTGTTAACTGTCAGGTATAGTTTATAACCTAATATTTTCGTGTTGATACTGTTACTGAATACTGAATACAAAATTTGTGTTGATTTACGTTATGGTACACGTTATGTAATTATTAATTAATCATTGTTTAAATTTATGGATAAAACATTACAATCGCACAAAAAAACGGTTATTTAAATTATGTACAGAATTATGCAAGGACGTTTCCACCGCTAACAGCATACGCCGTCATCTGTCAGTGACAGAATGTCACGTAGTTTCTAACCTATATTTTTGAAAAATACTAAAAATTTAAATTGTTTTTAATTCTATCGCACAAAAAATGTAATATGCACCTCCGCCAAAACGTACTTTTTCGGCCTTGCCTGTTTGCTGGCTTCGACTACGTCTCAGCCAGCAAACCAGACGCGGCCGAAAAAGTCACACGTTTTGGCCTTGATACATAAATAACTATTTTAAAACTTTTTGGTATTTTTTACGGCCGTCCTAAAATGGTACTTAAAAATGGTCATTTTTGCAATCACGTCGGCTGTGGAACAGGTCTTTTTAAAAAATTAAAATTTCCTATTTTCCGATACGTGCATTCTTTGCGAGTGAAAAGATTTTGAAAGTATCTCAAACGGTTTCGGAGAAAAACATGAAAAACTGTACAACTGCAAAAAAAAAACTCCTCGGTTCACAATAAAAATCACAACTAAGTTGTTTTCTGTCAGAAATTTTTGAATTTAGGCTCAAAATGTCACCAAAGATGAGCACATCTGATGACGTGTAGAAAGTGGATTTTTTAAATTTCGTGACGAACAGCGCACGCTATCCATCGTGCTGTCGGCTTTTAGCCAACTTCAAAGAGATTTGCGGCGCACAGTCGTGTCAATGTGGACTTGATTCTGAGTGCATCTGTAGTTTTGTTTCATTTTACTACGTAAATACCTATGTTTGGGTGATTGATCATGTCTCATTTTTTTTAAAAAGAAATGTATCTATACATTGTTCATAATTACATCGGATTATTTACATCGCACAAAGAAAGTGAAAACTCCACTCCATTTTATAACAACAGGCTCTCTAGCAGCAAACTGTTGCGCTCTGCATAAACAAACGTGCACAAGCGGATTCGGCCGTACAACACACAAGATAACTATTTACGTGGTAAAATACTTAACCAGATTTAAATTTGCGCCGCAAATATTTTTGTTGAATTTGAAATACAAAATACAACATAAATTTTTATTGATGTGGATCCGGCTTTACGCTAAAAGTACAATCGGTGTCAACAGTAATACAATCTAGAACAAATCGAACAATAGACAAAACGTCAGGTGTAGATATTTAAAATCTCAAAAGCCAAGGGACGGCCCTGCGTCTTACAACAACACTGAACTGAATCAGATCCGCTTTTTTACATCTCTAGAGTTTCGTACATAAAATCCTGTTATAACGCAAGTTTCTGGAGAATTTATCGTATTTAATATAGCGGTTTTAGGTCCGAGTCTATTTAAGTTAACAACAGGTATGACTGCACCAATCACCTTTAAGCCCACGCGTATTGTGACGCCGGTTATGTTTTCAACTGTCGCTTGGCCTTGTACTTTGCTCATTTAGCCGTTAACGGCGACATTTTCTATCGCTGCTTTGTTTTGATTATATCTATTCGTTTTTCGGCGCCTCTAACATTGTCATTATAATCCGGCGCGCTCTGGAAATCATTATAATTCCAATTTCCTGCAATGTTAGCGGGTGCGTGGCTCCGCAGCAATCTGTGTAATGTCCCCCAGCGGGCCGGTAAGCAGCTTACACGGCCGCCACGATGATTGGCCCGAGACCCCACGCATCCGAACTATTATTTTTCTCTGTTATCCACAGGCGTTTAGTGCTATTTGAATGTGTCCCTTGCTACGGAAGTTTTTAGCGGTGTTGAAAATTTTCTCAACTTCTTCGCGCGATAAAATTTACTCCCGCACAAAAGCGAAATATTAATTATAATGTCTCTGTTGATAATTTCATTCCGTTTGGGGGCAACTGTTTTGATGATATGAAAGCGGACAGATTTAATTTTGCTGCGACAACTACACTCGGTTAAATTTGCATTTTATAGCAATAACAAACGCAAACTGCTACTGGTGTTACACTGAAAGATGAATTATAAAGCTTTGTATATTATATTTACCCTTGTGAAAACTAAATTGCATATATACTCACTCCATCGGCAATTATTTAGGTGTTCTGCAGTATTTACAACGTTTTAAAAGTATGATTTACGGGATGCAATTCTTCAAGCAATATTTTACTGCACTTCAGTTATTATACAACACTTTTCAAGTATTCCATGTGCGAATGTTTGTTACTGATGATAAATTTAGGTATACCCCAACGGAACTGCAGAGTATTTCCAGCTGTCTCACAACTCAACTTCGCATACAAAATCATAAACAGGGCGTATGTTAAAAACAGCTACGATTAGCTTTTTTTGCCACTAATTTGGTGACTTCTTATTTAAAATTGTTAATAGAACGTATATAAAAGGCACCATCATTTACTTATTAACAAACGATTGGAAAGTTCGCGTGTCTAACTTCTCCAGGAATCTACTAAATGCATAATTTGTGGGCTATATTGATTTGGTATCGCCTCCACTTATTTTATTGACGAACGTATAATCATTTTTATGTGATTTGCATTTTAAGTACGTCTTTAAATCGGTTTTAAGATTGATTATTGATTTTTATTAATTGCTTATGTTTCGGGAGAAAATTATATAGGGTGCGAATAAATTGGTGAAACAACCCCATGTTAAAATTGTACACCAATTTAAACGTACCTACTCTGAATATACGAAGTTTCTTGCATTATTAATACAGCCATATAAATTTATAATTAATCTTATATGCGCTCAATAAGGCCGTAAAATATCTGTTTAGACGTTACAAGTGCTCAAAGGACAATTTATATAAACTTAACTTAGAAGCAGGGCTCGAAACCGAAAAAAAATTGGATAACGGTTAACCGAAATGGAGAACTTTATTTAATTAACGGTTCTTGTCTAAAAACAGTTTTTTTTTGCCATTAAAAATAACGGATTCGGTTTCAGTTAAAACTCACTTTTATGGACAAAAAACAGCGGTTAAGCGGTTTAAAAAACCGGTTTCTTGTCCTGCTTAAAAGTAATGCACCAATGCATTGCTTTCGCAGACGACCTTGCGTTCATCTTTCAAAACAAAAAAATAAGTTCAAGTCAGGAAGTTAAAGGATAAAGCAAAAAATATGGAACTAAAAACATCAACGAATCAAAAACGAAATAAGTATATGATATTGGGACCTAAAAGTAACGGCATAGAAAGGGAAGAACATCAATTAATCAAAATCGAACAGAACAAAATGAGACACTTTGAAAAAGTAAGAAATTTCATTTATCTGGGTGTGCAACTTCCTCATAACATAACAGGGGGAAAGAAATTGTAGCTAGACTTTCAAAAGGTGATAAATGCGCGGGTTCTCTTGCAACAATCCTTACATTAAAAATTATCTCGAGAAAGGCCAAAAGTAAGATTGTACAAAACAGTATTAAGATCCACTATAACTTACGCTTGTGAAACCTGGATAATCAACGTAAAAAGAAAGAAAAAAGATCTAGAGAGGTGGGAAAAGAAAATATTGCGGAAGATTTACGGGGGAGTAAAAACAAATACCGGAGAATGGAGAAGAAGAACAAACGAGGAAGTAATGAGATGGTACAAAGAACCATCCATAACCGAAGTAGTAAGGGCCCAGAGAAAAGATGGCTTGGACATGCGCAACGCCTCTCCAACCAAAGAAGATAATAAAGCGAGTAGAATGGGTATGAGAAAAAGGGAGAGACCTAAGAAAAGATAGGTAGAAGCGGTCCAGAAAAAAAATTAGGAGTGACGAACTGGGCAGAAGCAGCGAAAAATAGAAAGAAGTGGAGGGAGACAGCCCTAGGCCTAAATGGCCTGTAGCGCTTTTTATGTACATAGAAGGATTTCAACTCTAAGAACTCGAGTCGAGTGTGAGTCGACATCAATGTTTATCAAAGGCACTCCTATGTCGGCTCACACCCGACATTTTTAGGTTTAAAGTTTAAATGTGTTCATTATTTCGCAATATTTTTCTTCGTCAAGATAAGCAACGTCACATGTGAACGACTCTTTTTTGTAACAGAAAATGTTTTTTAAGCGTTCACGTATACAATGTATTGGTTAAAATGATAATGATACGCCATTTCAATACGTAATTTTAAAGCGAAGAAGGTATTTAAAACACTGAATTAGAGTTATATCGAATTCACATCGATGCGTGTTGGAAATTGTTATTATCATCGCAATTTACTACAGAGTTACGGTGAAATATTGAAACAGTAAAGTAGTCGAGTAGCGGATTAAATGAATGCCAATATTTTATCATACATACATATTACATTAAAACAATTCATCACTGGAAATAGAAGTGCACTCTTCTGCAATATAATGATTAATAGAAGATTAAGCCCTGATAAGCCAATCGAGCTTTATGGGAATAATATAAAACGAACGATTATGGCGAACATTAATAAAACTTAATGTACAATGAACGTGACTAGATATTATCGTCCATAAAAACTACCCGCTGCATGAAATTTGCAGCGCAAACTCGATATTTACGTAAGAAATTATCAGGGCGCACAATTTTCAATAAATCTACCGTCGCATGTACCAAATAGTGAAATGGTTTTTAAAAGAAAAAGGACGACTTTAGTTACTTAAACGTAACAAGTTTAACGCCAATTTAAGTGATTGGATAAACTTATCGGTTGTTAAAAACATGGCAACTGAAAACATATCCGCTCAAAGCAAAGCGTCATATTAATTAAGTTACATTGACAAAAAAAAGTATTTAAGTTCACATAAATATTTTAAATCTACTTGAAAACTGAAAAAATTGTCATCAGAACTGCAAATACATTCATGAACCACTTCCTGTAATCCAAAGTTTACGAAGTTCGATTTAATTCCATCTTTTAAGTGTGGCGTCTCCTGCTACTCCGACTAATTTGAAGGTGCTGTTAAAGTTAACAACCCAACATGATCAGCTGTTAAGTTTACTTTCTTTAAATAAAGCTACAAACCCTTCAAAAGTTTGTGAGACTGGTGAAGTACGCTTTCTCAGGGGATTTCTACAGGCGAAATGGACTGGTTGGTTCGTTAGACACATTTTTTACAAACATTCTAAAGAACCATCGCCAAATGACAGTGTTGGCAATCCTATAATTACAATTAAACCCCAATTATTCGAATATATCATTATTCAGATTATAAATACTTGGTATGTATTAATTAATATGCATATAAGCATAGTTTGGCTTTAAAAAAAAAATGGCGTGATTATTTGGTACTTGTTGTATTAAGTGTGATATAAAATATTTTTCTACGACCACTAATGTAAATTACTCTTACCGTACAGCCTGTATGCATAGTAAGTGAGTTATAGCGCACGGTAAGCAAAACGCACTCTCTAGAAATGTCAAAGTATGCTTACGTCAAAATTGACAATACGTAATTACATGTGTATATTAGCCTAAAAGCCGTTAAAATCGTAGGTATTAAGTGATCGTAGAAAAAGTATGCTACAAAACCCGAGTTGTGAACCAAGGTGTTTTTTTTTTGGAACGAACTGCGGCTTTTGCAGGGGCCTGTCTCTTATTTCGCGTTTTTATCCGAAACCGTTTAGCATAATTTCAAAAACTTTACAGTTTTACACGTAAAGGATGCGCTTATTAAAAAATGAGTTTTTTTTTTTAAAACACGTTTCCATAGTCAACGTGATCGCAAAAATGATCATTTTTATGCACCAATTTCGGACAGCCGTAGAGGATACTATAAAATTTTAAAAATGCTCTTTCCACACGTCATCAGATTTACATTTTGAGCCCAGAATAAAAATTTAACAAAACCCGGTGAGCCCCAAATCACAGCGGGGCCTCGGGCATACGCCCGGTTGTCTGATATACAACCAGATATCTGTGTTTACGTTAGACAAGTTGTCGCATTTAATTTCTATGTGTGTGTGTATAACATTTTAACGATTTTTTCTTCTGTTACAGTGCTTGAATTCGTGTCCTTCGCTCGCTACGATGATGCTATTGGTACTGGGACTGCTGATCACGGTGGTGCAGGGCATCGCTCCGATCGGTTGTCCTACAGGATGTGTGTGCAATGACGATACTTACGTTGTTCAGTGCGAAAAAAGTAAACTAGACGTGTTACCAATAACTCTTAACCCCGCCATACAAAGACTCGTGTTAAAAAACAATAAAATCAAAACTATAGACGCCGCATTCCAGTTTTACAGAGATCTGCAATACGTGGATCTTTCGAGTAATCATTTGGTTAGCATACCACCCAAAAGCTTCGATAATCAAGGGAAGCTGCAAGAGCTACATTTAAACAAGAATAAATTATCGGCCATTAACAACAGAACGTTTCAGGGCCTCAAATCCTTGACCGTCTTGAACATGCGCGAAAATTTCATGGAAGAGCTACCCAGGGGTCTATTCGCGATACTCTCCAAGCTAGAAGAGTTGAATCTCGGTCAAAATCGAATATCTAAAATAGATGCGCTAGCATTTGATGGCCTTTTAGCGTTACGCGTTTTGTATCTCGATGATAATCTCCTAACAGCGGTTCCTACCTCGTCGTTTCCATTACTCGGGAGTCTAGCTGAACTCCACGTCGGCCTAAACGCCTTCTCGGTTCTTCCAGACGATGCCTTCGAAGGTTTGAATAAGCTATCCGTTTTAGATCTAAGCGGAGCTGGCCTGTCGAATATCAGCGACGACGCTTTAAGAAGTCTCGGCAGTTTGCGGAACCTGAATTTAGCAGACAACCGATTGAGGAATATTCCCACTAAACAGTTGTCTTATTTGACGCGGCTCGAAGATCTTACTATTGGACAGAACGAGTTTACAACCGTCGAGCCCAATTCGTTTAAGGGTTTAAGTAATCTGAGAAGATTAGACATTACCGGTGCTACTCATTTGGAGAAAATAGAGAAGGGGGCTTTTAACGATAACCTAAATATAGAAACAATTATATTGGCCAGTAACAGGAAATTGGAAACTATAGAAGATGGCGCTTTAGTGGGATTGCCGAACTTGCGACATTTAGTTCTCAAGGAAAACGCGTTTAAAACTTTTTCTGAATCCTGGTTATCTTGGAACGAATTAAGAGTTCTCGAACTCACCGACAACCCAGTCGAATGTGACTGTCAAATGCTTTGGCTTAGTAATTTAATGGCTCTTAAAAATTTAACGTCTGTTCAGTGTTCGCTGCCGGGACAGGTTAAAGAAAAGTCGTTAAGGACACTGGGAGCGGACGACTTGGGTTGTTCTTTCAGTGACCCCCGCCAACAGGCAATCTTAGTAACTCTGTGCGTGAGTGCCGTTATACTTCTTGGCGGCCTGGCTCTGTTGTTGTTCAGATATCGCCAGCGCGTTCGCGAAGCGGTTAAAGACTATAAATGGAACAAGCGCGCGATAAGTCGAAAAGAACACGAATACCAGAAGACGTTCTCCGATGACGATTACATCATGAGGACAGCTTCTCACAACATCAAGCCTATCCCGGTAACGGAATTGTAGCTAGAACTGAGCGCGCCGCCCTCCGGGGTGTTCTGTGTAGATGGAAATGAGGGCAGGCGTGCTAGGCTACCACGGGGGCCAGGGGGTACACTACCCGTTACGGGATTCACTTATATCGCTGGAGACTCTTGTAGAGCCCATTCGCTTAAATCTATAAACAAAGAAACCAGGAACGGATTTTCCAAATATCCCAGAGATATTTACCAGCATTAACACGGGACTCTTTGTTTTTTAACCGAGCAATAAATGAATCCATTCCAATATGTGATTTTACGAAGAATATAGACTGTTTAGTAGCTGCTACATATATATTTTTTCCCTTAATATATCGCGAGTGATATTTACAGGGTGTCCACCTAGTGCGTATTTCTTTCATAGATGATTTATTATTCAAAATAGAAAAACAGTTTTAGAACACCATTTGTTGGAGATCATAAGGTACATAATCTAAAATTATTTTCAGTTATACAGTGTTTGGTTTCCGCGCACCGATGTGTAGTTTTTTTATTTTAAATACAACACCCTGTATATTTTCAATTTTTAGTTTCCAAATTGAATTTTTTTTTTTTAAATGAAAAAGGTTTTTTAATACATAATATCAGTAGTTTTTGAAAATATTGGCGCTTACCGATCTTTAACATATATATTCATATATTATATTATATTCATTTTTACCGATTTAACTACGTCACTGTAAAATAGTTTGGTAGTTTTGTTAACAATACTGTTATAGTGCTTTGTGAACAATTAAACTTTTTAAATAAAACAGAGGGTGTTTGGTTTTGTCGGTCCATGTAGCTGAGTTTTAAACACGAATAAGTCGTTTTTTTTTTAATGGAATGCCTTGTATTTTTTTACATTTTCGTGTAGATAATTTGATTGTCTTTAAAAAATCATGAGGATGTGCTACGTTTAAAACTAATATTTCTTGAGTTGTTGCTGTTTTAACCCATTAAGGCCCACATTATTATTATTTTTTTTTTTTTTAAGATAGTTTAGTAACTTACTTCTATGTTCTATATGAGCATATTACAATTTAAAAAAAAATTGTCAGAATAATAGTTGCGGAGATATAGGCCGTCCTCATATGAGGACGCTGGTTCATTTTTTTAAGCTTAAAAGCATTAAATAATACCACATTCTTAAAGCTGTACTTGCATTAAAGTTTTAAATGTTTTTGCCCTCATATTAATGCAGTAAATAAATTATTAACAAATTTTTAATTAATGTTGATTAAACAGTCATAAGAAAAACGTCTTTCTTTGAGTAAAGGATAGAAATTTGCAGCCTAAGAGTAAAATGGAAATTAAAATATAATTTTTATAATTTCGTTAAAGCTTACCATTTGAGTTCTTGTAAAGTTTGTATTGTTAGCCATAATTTATCATTAAAAGGGTAATAACTCGAGAAATATTAGTTTTAGACGTAATACACCATCATTATTTTTTAAAGACAATCAAATTATCTACACAAAAATGTAAAAAAATACAGGGTTCCATTTTAAAAAATTGACTTATTCGTGTTTAAAATTCAGCCACATGGCCCGTCAAAAACAAACACCCTGTGTATTATTTTAACGGTTTAATTGCTCAGAAGACACTATAAAGCCGCGTACTGACCAAAATGGGTTCGCGAACACGGCTCGTGAACTCGGTTCGCGCACTCAGTTTGCGAACTCCCGTCCATACCAGGTTCGCTCAAAACAATATTGTCTTCGTAACAGCCCAATTTTCTTTCGATTTCATTTGTTAACTACCTCATAACCTTCGCAATTTGCTGAATAGCATCCTTTTTAAGGTTTTTCGAATCCCATTAAAATGGATGTATACTGTTTAATCAAATTGATGACTTCGTCTTCTGACCAATCCATTTAAAAAAAAAAAAACACTTATTTATGATAAACACCAACCACAAACAACGTATGCAATCAGTAAGTGAGATTATGTCAGATACGAGTTCGCGAACAGCCCCTTTGATGTACCGCCTCAATATCGAACTCTGTCCGAACTGGCGAGCTGTTCGCGAACTTCAGGTACACACCGGGTTCGCGAACAATTCGCGAACAGTTCGCAAACCCGGTGTGTACGCGGCTTAAGAGTATTGTTAACAAAACTACCAAATTATTTTACACTGACGTTAAATATAAATATGAATATTTTGTTAAGGTAACAGTGAATATTTTCAAAAAAAACGTAAATAATTCAAAAACCATTGATTTTATGTATATAAAACCTTATACATTTTTTAAAGAGAAGTCAATTTGAAATCTAAAAAATTAAAAATATACAGGGTGTTGTATTTCAAATAAACAAGCTACACATCGGTGCGCGGAAACCCAACACTCTGTATAGCTGCAAATGATTTTAGATTATATATCCTATGACCTCCAACAAATGGTGTACTAAAACTTTTTTCTATTGTGAATAATAAAGCAGCTGTGAAATACGCACTAGGTATACACCCTGTACATATGTTTTCCTTAATATATCGCGAGTGATGTCTATGTTGTGTGACGCCATGTTTATCAAGCGAACTATTAATTTTTGTTGTCTAAAATTACTTTAGTTTTGTCGTTTTTTGTAAAATTGTCACACAACTAATAGATAGTGTTATATAAATTTTATTTGTAAGAACGAAATGTTTGTGATGTTTCATATATTCACAGGCGCTGAACATTTTATTCGTACAGAATACGCGAAGATCGGGAAGTCTATTTTGTCCTTGCCAGTTTTGTTGGGCGATACTGAAGTCATTTTGCCTGTTAATTGTTAACAGGGATTTAAATTTTTAGGTTCTAGCATGGATATAACGTTCAGCGCTTGTACGGCATTCAGATTGTGATATAAAAATGACTGCATAAGCCTGTTTACTTGCAAGAGGCTATGGTTTGCTAATGTTAAGTTAATCCCTTATTACAAATAGATCTCTGGGAATACGACTGAGATTGGGTGTTCATTATTAACATATTTTAATTTAGTTGCATTTAAATATTTTGTTATTGTGGATTAGTATTGTGTTTTGAGTATTTTCACTCAGCTATTTAATCTCAATCTTCCTGATGGTTTAAGTCTATGTGGTCATTTATTTAGGTTATTTTACCGGGTATTAATTATAAACATCCTTAAATTAAACTGAACAGTTACTGCATAATTTTGTCATATCGCGTAAAATAGCCTACAATACACATCTGAATCAACTCCAAATTAATATATGGATTTTGTATTTTCAAGTTATTGAAAATATTTAAATCGAATGTATATATAATTATATACGCAATATTTCTATATATTTGTACATATTCTAAATCTAAGTATATAGATACTATTTATTGATTTTTATCCGTGTGTGAGTGACTATTGAAAACAATTGACATTCCTTAAAAATTGCACCAATTTTCTGCATGTCGATATTTTATATTTTTATTGTTTTGCAGTGGTTGTGATTTTCTTAATTTTGTGTTATCGTAATAGAACCAGTGTCTTTAGATTTGTTAAAAAAAAAGTACAGTCGAACACATACTTCATGCTAGTCATAGAGATAAATCGTGTGGAAGTTTTGTATTTTCTTTGGTGTAAATTAAGCATAAGTGCATTTTATATGTAAATATAATATACTAGTGTTTTGTACATAATTAACTTTATCTTACTTATCATTATTACAAATAAATGAAATATTCCAGTACATGTGTGTATACTTTTTATGCCCACCAATACGTGCACAAAAATAAACTAAAACTTTTCAACCTGTATGTTTTAAGAACCAGGGGCGCAGGCGGGGGTCAGAACCTTCCCCCATAGGATCGTAATAAGTTGATAAAGGACCAAAAATCAATTTTCTTTAAAACCCAAATAAAAGCATCAAGCATCCTGCTGCTAGTAAAGAGAGTGGTGACTAAAAAAAAAAGGTCCAGCTCTTTTTGCGTTTATTAATTCCCCCATAGAAGCAACGTGCCTACGAGCCTACGAGCCTACGCCACTGTTAAGAACTGTTTAACATCACAGTTTTGATAAGAATCTCGTTATGCCATTACTACTCACAATGGTCTCAGTAGCAATAAAGATTATAATTCTGTAGGAATGTAAATAAAAAAATATTAGCGTCATTTTTACTACGTCGTTTTTTTAATAGTCGATTATCTCTGAAGGAAAATTACTCATAATCAGCGAGAGTTCTAAGTACTTAGTGAGTTTCTTTTAAATATTTTTACGTCATTTTTACCTAACATGACTCACCAACCACATGAAAACCTTTCTAAACGTAAAAAATTAACCAAAATCTGATCGAATGTATTGAAACAAAATTTTGCAACGATTTACAAATCTGAAAAGACGACTCATCAGCCATATTACTTTATATCATTTATTTCCGTAATAATAAGAATAGAATCTACTTAATTACACTAAACACAAAACAACGCATCAGTTTTGAAGATTTTCAATTGACTATTTACGTCATTCATTTTAAGACGTATTTGATTTTTTCCAAGGTTGTACTGTTGTCAGGACCGGCTCAGAAATATGTTGGGGGTTCCACTAACAACTTTTCCCGGCGTTGCGCAAAACTATATTCGACCAAAAATTCGTTTTTCTCATAAACTAAAGCAAATAGCTTCAGTATCCTTATACACGTTATTTATGGCCAAATTAGGGATTATAGCCCTTAAATACGATTTTTAATTTTTTGCCGTTTATAAACTATCAAACATCCTGTTGCTAAAAAGTTTTAAAAGAGAGTAGTGACATTAAAAAAAGATTTTCGGATCTTTATGCGCGTTTAATTACCCATCCCTATGGAAGTTTCCTACCTATACCACTGCCAGGTTAACAGATCAAAATGTAAAAAAAAACTGCCACAAAAAAATTTACATTATTATTATTATTATACAGAGGGCTCTCATTTTTTGAGGGCCACAATGGGGATCTCGTTAACAGTAAGAGTTACGACTTCGGTTAAATTAGAACTTGTCTAGAGTTTTTAGTTTTTGAAATATAGGGGAAAAAGTAAAAAAAATAATATTTTTGTTACAATCTTCGTTCCCGGGTTTGGAACCGCGTCTTCTTGATTTGTGTGACGTTTTGACCATTCTATGTTGGTCTTTATCAAACGACTGAATTGGTGGGTTTGTTGTAGGGTTTCTTTCCCGGGATCCCGGTCCATTTTAAGCTATTTTATATTTCCCGGGAAATGCTTTTTAAAAAAGTGTTATTTTCGTTTATTTTGTGCTAAGATCTTTGTAATACTATCATAACTTATCAGAATTTTATACTTAAAATATCTTTACTAACAGTAAATTATGGAAAAACTTAATTTTTATTTCAAAATAATTTTTCTCTTTTAGTATTGCGCAAAGAAGCCCGGTCTACATGACAAAGTTAATATCTTCAAAATACTTTTACAGTTTTATTTTTGTGTACCCTGATAATTCAAAGCAAAATAGCTTATAAATGAAATTTTATTGATGAGAACGATGTTTCTTTGGTGCTAGATGCTCTTAAGACAATTTCACCTACGTCAATAGAGACTGAGAGAGCATTTTATGCAGCAGGACTTTTTCTTATAAATTAAGAAAAATACTAGATGACTGAAGCACAGATCACCTTTGTTTTTTTAAATCACATTACAAAAATTCATTGTAAAAATTATATTATTGTATTCATAAATATGAAATTGCAATATAAAGGGTATAATTCCCAAATGTATGATTCTCTCACCAATATTATTGAATTATTTATAATAATCATGGAGCAAAATGTATTACATATATGACTTGGAGTTGTTTTTAAGTAATAAACCGTTCCCTTAATTTTTTGGGTTATTTATTTAAAAATATATTGACATAATTTATTACATCCCGGGATCCCGGGAAATCCCGGGACAAAGGCCGATTTCTTCCCGGAATCCCGGGACAAGCAAAATGGTCAAATATGAGAAACCCTAGTTTGTTGCAGGGTTTATATATCCGGCTGTGGAGGCGTGGTGTTCCGCCTGACGAGTTCGTTTCGCCTCAGCGATTTCTTGATGACCGGTTTCCAAATGCTTGGTAGTTGCAGGCCTGTGTCTCTGTTAAAGTTGTTGGGGTTCTTGGCAATTTCCATAGATTCCCTAAATAGTCTAGGCCAGAAGTGGTTGGCGCGGGCCAGTAATTTTGTGTCGTCGAAAAGTATGGTATGCCCCAGTCGTAACTCTTACCGTTTACAAGATCCTTATAGTGGCCCTCAAAAAATGAGAACCCTTTGTATGTATAACGCTGTAAATAAAGAATTGATATAAAACAACGTTTTCAAAAATTCTTGTTATAATCACGTCATGATTATAATATTTGTAAATAGCACATTTTCCTTTTCAAATATTGGTTGGTTCAATATAAAAAAAGCACAGATAAGTGCAGAACCAAATCTTAACTGTAGAAAAGTTTAAAGTAGGGGCTCATATTATTTATTCATTTATTTTGGAGTTTCAGTTGAGCTACTACTTGGTAGATGCCAGACTATACTGTCCAAGTTATCTTGGAATCGGTTGTTTTCTCGGATAGTAGCTTTACGGTGGCCCATATCAAATGTCGTTAAAGTTAGCTTGGGATTTGGATTGGGTTCTGTTCTCGGATAACCCATATTACGGTAGACCAGATGATAAGTCAACATGATTTTAAAACCATTAAAAAAAATACTTAAATCGGCTTTATCACAATGTTTATGCAATTATTGCATTGATTTGTCTCATCATTGTGAATCGTAGCAAA
Organism: Elmis aenea; assembly: GCA_947652605.1. Taxonomy (NCBI): domain Eukaryota; kingdom Metazoa; phylum Arthropoda; class Insecta; order Coleoptera; family Elmidae; genus Elmis; species Elmis aenea. The sequence goes on from OX393580.1 coordinate 7,717,661, forward strand.
CAAAAACAAAATATTTTACAGAGATAAAAATGTTTCACTGTAATTCAAAATCTTTTAATACATACAAAATATAAAAAGCCATTAGGTCTTTGCAAATAAATTTTGAACTGGATCTGCTGTGGGGAAAACTTCGTACGAATGCGAAAATTGTTAAGTACATACATATGTATACAAAGCTTTCTATTGGCAGAGTGTAACAAAATAATCTTTACTTCGAAAACAAAAAATACCTCCACTTTTATATTTTACACACCTATTAGGTAGGCCATTAGGTCTTTGCAAATAAATTTTGAACTAGATTTTATCTAAGATCGTAGGAAGGGGAGTAATTTCATAAATATATACAAATCTGCACATGCTTATGCAAGAAACGCTAAAACGTGTTTTATTTTTTTGAAATGTTGACCACATCTTCAGATACATTAGCTTAACATGACAAAATGTAACAAGCCGTTTTCGAAAAAAAATTTCAAAATTTTCAAAATTTTTAATTTTTTGAATAATTTTGTAAATTAGACTTCTAAATAGTTGAGACAAACCGCATTATACTTAGGAAAATAAACTCTATAACATGCTGAAATTTAAACAAAATGTAACGAGCCGTTTTCGAAAAAAAATTTCAAAATTTTCAAAATTTTTAATTTTTTGA